>JAWRVZ010000319.1:0-130000 GCA_037043235.1 Rhodeus uyekii
ATGGTGTAATTAAGTTGGCTTGAGAAAGCCAACTTAGTGATATTGTATCTAAACTTATTATTATTAAGTTGGCTTGAGAAAGCCAACTTAGTGATATTGTATCTAAACTTATTATTAAGTTGGCTTGAGAAAGCCAACTTAGTGATATTGTATCTAAACTTATTATTATTATTATTAAGTTGGCTTGAGAAAGCCAACTTAGTGATATTGTATCTAAACTTATTAAGTTGGCTTGAGAAAGCCAACTTAGTGATATTGTATCTAAACTTATTATTATTATTATTATTATTATTATTATTCTTCTTACCTAAAATTCTCAATGCATCTCCTCCTAGAGCTTTAAAGCTACAACCACTAAACTCTGCTCAGACTTCAGACCTGTTCTGACTTGAGTTGCTATCCCTTTTCAGACTGATCAGACTTATGATTTTTGATAAAACTGAAGATTAAAGTCATAAAATCTCCATAGACTTTCACTAATGAAGTGAAAACTGAATTTTAGATAGAGCGTCCACTCCATCTGTTGGTAACATCACAACATTACACCTGATATATAATACATTTCAATACAGTATGTGTGAACATGTCCATTCCAATGGGCATGCATTTTATTTTTTTAAATCCTGAAAAAAAACTTGCAGGTCTACAATCGATTTTTTACTTTAATTAGTAAGTTAAATCTCTCTATTTTACATACATAATATCACAAAATTACACCCCTGTCAGTGAGAGCACTGAAGTTTGAACGAATCAGAGCGCTGCAATTCAAAGCCTCAAAGCTTTTCAAAGACGCCATTACTGCTGGAGAGAGAGATCATAAACTCCTAAAATAGATTTATGTGAGAGAGTTTATGATCAAACGGAAATTGTTTCCGATTATCAAGTAACCGCTGCAGTGTGTTTGCTTGAAGATTTATGCACTTATATGGCCAAATTGTGACTCTCATTCGTGTTTACTCGGTGAAGGCTTCCCCCCGCTGATTACTATGGAAACGGCAACTCTCAATGAAGTTCAAACGCGCGTCCTCGCGCACTCGCGTCAGTTTATTTATAACTTATTCCTGAGTAAATATTACATTGCCTTGATTCCTTTATCTGCTATAATTGCCGTGTTGAACTGAAGTCTGACATGGCAGATCGATTCAATCTGAAAACTGCTTGAGATTAGAAAAAACAGCATTACTATCCCCATTGTAATTGTGCAGGAATGATTTAAGAAATACTAATATTTAATTTATTTTATTTCACATGAAGAAAGGCTTTATACACACACACACACACACACACATATATATATATATATATATATATATATATGTATATATATATATATACATATATATATATATATATATATATATATATATATATATATATATATATATATATATATATATATATATACACATACATATCTATCTATACACACATTTATATAGTAAATAAATGTATAAAGGGCTCCATATATATGCAGTGGAACTGCAGTCTGTTTAGAAAGTGGTAAGACTATATTAATAATGCTTAATTACATCTTTAAAATAGAAATAAAACAAAGTGTTCACATGAGTGAAAACTGACCGTTAAAAGCCAAGGATGTAATTAAACCGTAAACATTTTTATAAACTAATTGCAATTTTCAACACTTTGGGGATCAAAAAGCATTGTTATTTATTTTTTGGTATTTCGTTACAACACTGATGATCCCTCATGATGAAAAAACTCCATGTATGTTCCCTAGATGCCATTTTGTGTACTAACCAAGTATTGCAACACTTCTGTAATCAATTAATTATTTACTCATGTTTATTACCAATGTAAATGTTGTTTATTTTAGATTTATATTTAATATTCATTATTATTCTTTGATATTTCAGACCACTCACTGTTCAGCTGAATCATCAATAACCTCCAGTCTCTGCGTCAACTGACTCTTGTGTTCTTTAAAACATTAAATCTCACTAGTGACTTGTTAAATAACATTCATTCTCGTCAGTGACATGTTAACTCATGTTAAATCTCACAAGCGACCTACGAATTAACAAATCTCACTAGCGAGATGTTAGTTCACACTAAATGTCAATAGCGTCTTGTTAATTAACGTTAAATCTTGCTAGCAACATGCTAGATCACGCAAATTCTCACTAGTGACATGCTAGATCATGCTAAATCTTGATAGCAACTTGTTAATTAACAATAAATCTTGCTACCAATATGCTAATTCAGCGAATTCTTGCCAGCAGCATGCTTATTTATGTTAAATGTTGCTAATGACTTCGGAATTCATTCTAAATCTTGCTAGCAACAAGATAATTAACATTAAATCTTGCTAGCAAAATTGATCATCAATTGATTAAAGATTAAATTATGATCAAAGAACATAACGACACCTTAGTAACTGCCTAGAAACAACGCAAGGCAATAACTAACAAGTGTATACAGTTTTATGCAAAAGTTTAGGCACCTTTCTGAGGCTGCATGGTAATCTGCTCAATCTTTTTAAGTAAAGATCCTAGTGATATGCCATTCATTTTCTAGAGAAAGCTTGATAAAGCAATGTTTTTCAGACCAAAATACTTAGTGTAGCAGTATTTAGTTGTATGAAATAAAATACAATGTGACAAATAGGCGGTGCAAACGTTTGGCCACCCTTTCAATTGTGTTGATTTGAATACCTGTAGTCACTTAATGCTGATTGTTTGCAACACAAAATTGATGTTATTGGCTCAATGAACATTAGACTGGAAACACAGGTGCAACCAATCATGAAAAAGGATATTTAAGTTTGCTAATTGCCAGTTGTGCTTCTCTTCGATTCTCTACTGGAAAGTAGCAACATGGGAACCTCAAAAGAACTCCCCAATGACTTAAAAACTAGGATAATTCATCAGTGTGAGTTAGGAGAAGCATGTTAAAAGTTATCACAAAGGTTTAAGGTCCCTGTCTCCAGTCAGAAATATAGTTAGAAAATGGAAGGCAACAGGAACAGTCCATGTGAAGGAAAGATGTGGCAGGCCAAGAAAGATATCTGAAAGGCAAAGGCGAAGTATGGTTAGAATGGTCAAATACAATTTACAGACCACCTCCAAAGATCTCCAAGAACATCTCGCTGCTGATGGTGTCATTGTACATCGTTCCACAGTCCAGCGTACTTTGCACAAGGAACAGCTCAATGAAAGGGTGATGCGGAAAAAGCCTTTTCCGCGTCTTGCCAACAAACAGAGTCATTTGAGGTATGCAAAGGCTCATCTGGACAAGTTCTGTGGACAGATGAAACTGAGATAGAGCTGTTTGGTCACAACCAGAAGAGCTTTGTATGGAGGAAAAAGAACACAGCGTTCCAGGAGAAGAACTTGCTCCCTACTGTAAAATGTGGTGGTGGGTCCTTCATGCTATGGGGCAAGCACAGGTACTGGAAACCTTGTCAAAGTTGAGGGTCAAATGGATTCCATCCAGTATCAGCAGATTCTTAAGAACAGTGTTCAAGAATCAGTCAAGAGGATGAAGTTATGCCAGGGTTGGTTGTTTCAGCAGGATAATGATCCAAAGCATTGCTCCAAATCTACCAAGGAATTCATGGTCAGACACAGATACAATGTTCTAGAATGGCCATCGCAGTCCAGACTTGAATATCATCGAAAATCTATGTAATGATTTGAAGGAGGTTGTCCACACTCGGAAACCATCAAACCTGACTGAACTGGAGACATTTTGCAAGGAAGAATGGTCCAAAATACCTGCAACCAGAATCCAGGGACTTCTCAGTGGCTATAAGAAGCGACTACATGCTGTTATTTCAGCAAAAGGGGGCTCTACTAAATATTAATGTGATAATTTCATTGGGGTGCCCACATTTTTGCACCTGTCTGTTTTTGCTATGACTCAAATTGTATTGTTTCTGTTGATTCAATAAATGCCATTTCAGAACTGAAATGTTACTGTTTTCATAAGGTATAAATTATATCCAAATGAAGTTGTGGCTTTGAAAGCCCGGCACATTATAAACTGAAATTATGATAATTATTAGGGGTGCCCAAACCTTTGCATAAAACTGTATATGCTCAAGATCTAATTCTTTCCATCTATCTATCTGTAAACTTAAACAACTTTTTAAGCTTTTACAAATAAATTTAACTTTCAGGATAGGCTTTCTCAAGCCAACTGAAGTTTATATCATAAACTTCCTCTATCTAGTTATTATTATTATTCTTCTTACCTAAAATTCTCAGAGCATCTCCTCCTAGAGCTTTAAAGCTACAACCACTAAACTCTGCTCAGACTTCAGACCTGTTCTGACTTGAGTTGCTATCCCTTTTCAGACTGATCAGACTTATGATTTTTGATAAAACTGAAGATTAAAGTCATAAAATCTCCATAGACTTTCACTAATGAAGTGAAAACTGAATTTTAGATAGAGCGTCCACTCCATCTGTTGGTAACATCACAACATTACACCTGATATATAATACATTTCAATACAGTATGTGTGAACATGTCCATTCCAATGGGCATGCATTTTTTTTTTAAATCCTGAAAAAAAACTTGCAGGTCTACAATCGATTTTTTACTTTAATTAGTAAGTTAAATCTCTCTATTTTACATACATAATATCACAAAATTACACCCCTGTCAGTGAGAGCACTGAAGTTTGAACGAATCAGAGCGCTGCAATTCAAAGCCTCAAAGCTTTTCAAAGACGCCATTACTGCCGGAGAGAGAGATCATAATCTCCTAAAATAGATTTATGTGAGAGAGTTTATGATCAAACGGAAATTGTTTCCGATTATCAAGTAACCACTGCAGTGTGTTTGCTTGAAGATTTATGCATTTATATGGCCAAATTGTGACTCTCATTCGTGTTTACTCGGTGAAGGTTTTCCCCCCGCTGATTACTATGGAAACGGCAACTCTCAATGAAGTTCAAACGCGCGTCCTCGCGCACTCGCGTCAGTTTATTTATAACTTATTCCTGAGTAAATATTACATTGCCTTGATTCCTTTATCTGCTATAATTGCCGTGTTGAACTGAAGTCTGACATGGCAGATCGATTCAATCTGAAAACTGCTTGAGATTAGAAAAAACAGCATTACTATCCCCATTGTAATTGTGCAGGAATGATTTAAGAAATACTAATATTTAAGTTATTTTATTTCACATGAAGAAAGGCTTTATACACACACACACACACACACACATATATATATATATATATATATATATATATATATATATATATATATATACACATACATATCTATCTATACACACATTTATATAGTAAATAAATGTATAAAGGGCTCCATATATATGCAGTGGAACTGCAGTCTGTTTAGAAAGTGGTAAGACTATATTAATAATGCTTAATTACATCTTTAAAATAGAAATAAAACAAAGTATTCACATGAGTGAAAACTGACCGTTAAAAGCCAAGGATGTAATTAAACCGTAAACATTTTTATAAACTAATTGCAATTTTCAACACTTTGGGGATCAAAAAGCATTGTTATTTATTTTTTGGTATTTCGTTACAACACCGATGATCCCTCTTGATGAAAAAACTCCATGTATGTACCCTAGATGCCATTTTGTGCACTAACCAAGTATTGCAACACTTCTGTAATCAATTAATAATTTACTCATGTTTATTATCAATGTAAATGTTGTTTATTTTAGATTTATATTTAATATTCATTATTATTCTTTGATATTTCAGACCACTCACTGTTCAGCTGAATCATCAATAACCTCCAGTCTCTGCGTCAACTGACTCTTGTGTTCTTTAAAACATTAAATCTCACTAGTGACTTGTTAAATAACATTCATTCTCGTCAGTGACATGTTAACTCATGTTAAATCTCACAAGCGACCTACGAATTAACAAATCTCACTAGCGACATGTTAGTTCACACTAAATGTCAATAGTGTCTTGTTAATTAACGTTAAATCTTGCTAGCAACATGCTAGATCACGCAAATTCTCACTAGTGACATGCTAGATCATGCTAAATCTTGATAGCAACTTGTTAATTAACAATAAATCTTGCTACCAATTTGCTAATTCAGCGAATTCTTGCCAGCAACATGCTTATTTATGTTAAATGTTGCTAATGACTTCGGAACTCATACTAAATCTTGCTAGCAACAAGATAATTAACATTAAATCTTGCTAGCAAAATTGATCATCAATTGAACACTCCAAATAATTTTTCTAAGATAAGATTTTTCTAAGATCGCACTTAGTCTGGAACGTCACCCTTAAGCAAACCTGAAGTGTGTTTAAACTCCAGATTGATTTGCTCCTGGATCACAGGGACACACAAGCCTTTCCACCACGTCAAGGTGGCGATCCTTGGAAAGGACACACACACAAATACACACACACCCAAAGTGATGATCTCAAACAATAATCAATTGATGCTACTGTGGCAGCAAGGAATCCATCATTGTCAATCATATGACCATTTGAGTCAGTCACTTGATGATTTTTGATCCATTTTGAACCATTTTTGGCAGGTGCTCAAGGCGGTGATGTCCTGTCTTAGGTTGCGCCCCGCTGGTCAAAAGAGTCTTACCTGTCATTGAATCACCTCATGGTTCTGATTATCACTTTGTCCCTCGTAAGCAACTTTTAGTAAGAAGATCTATCTAGATATATATATATTTACATTGTGATTACATTGTGATCACAGCTAAAAATTCAGCAGTGTGTGTGTGTATTTGTGTGTGTGTATGCATTTGTGTATGGGGAAAGCGGTGGCTTACTCCTTAATCTCTACAAGTGATGTCAGAACTACAGTTTTATGATAAAATTATTTTTTTAAATATGATGTAAAATAGGATTCTCCTTACTGTACATCTAAAAAAATCTAGATTCTATTAAGTTCAATATATAAAAATAAATTATTTGTTTTAATTAAGTTGGCTTGAGAAAGCCAACTTAGTGATATTGTATCTAAACTTATTATTATTAAGTTGGCTTGAGAAAGCCAACTTAGTGATATTGTATCTAAACTTATTATTATTATTAAGTTGGCTTGAGCTACAACCACTAAACTCTGCTCAGACTTCAGACCTGTTCTGACTTGAGTTGCTATCCCTTTTCAGACTGATCAGACTTATGATTTTTGATAAAACTGAAGATTAAAGTCATAAAATCTCCATAGACTTTCACTAATGAAGTGAAAACTGAATTTTAGATAGAGCGTCCACTCCATCTGTTGGTAACATCACAACATTACACCTGATATATAATACATTTCAATATAGTATGTGTGAACATGTCCATTCCAATGGGCATGCATTTTTTTTTTAAATCCTGAAAAAAAACTTGCAGGTCTACAATCGATTTTTTACTTTAATTAGTAAGTTAAATCTCTCTATTTTACATTCATAATATCACAAAATTTCACCCCTGTCAGTGAGAACACTGAAGTTTGAACGAATCAGAGCGCTGCAATTCAAAGCCTCAAAGCTTTTCAAAGACGCCATTACTGCTGGAGAGAGAGATCATAATCTCCTAAAATAGATTTATGTGAGAGAGTTTATGATCAAACGGAAATTGTTTCCGATTATCAAGTAACCGCTACAGCGTGTTTGCTTGAAGATTTATGTACTTATATGGCCAAATTCTGACTCTCATTCGTCTTTACATGGCGACGGATTTTCGCTGTTGAGCACTATGATACTATAGGAAAGGTAAGTGAAGTTTAAACGCGCGTCCTCCTGGACTCGCGCCAAAGCATAACCGTCTAAGCGCCTACGTTTATTTATAGCGCTCATTTATGTACTTTATTGCCGAATTCTGACTCTCGCTCGTGTTTTCATGGGGAAGACACATGTAAAATGCTTCCCTGAGCAGCGCGCGCTGACTCTCTTCAAATGCAGCGTCTAACAGTCAAAGTTATTTATAACTAATTCTTGAGTATATAGTTACATTGTGTTAATTCTTTTATCTGCTTTTAACTAAAGTCTGACTCCTGTTCTCGAGTTCAAACGCGCTTCCTGAGCAGATTCGCTGATAGATCGATGTTTTGTGAACACTTAAACAATAAATGAAATAAGGTATTTAAAAGGATGCAAAAACGATGGCAGATCGATTCAAACTGTAAACTGCTTGAGTTCAAAAAAACTGCATTACTCTGCTGCATTACATGAGCAGGAATTATTTTAAAAATACTAATATTTAAGTTATTTTGTTTCCCATGGAGGAAGGCTTTATACAAATATTACATTGCGTTGATTCCTTTATCTGCTATAATTGCCGTGTTGAACTGAAGTCTGACATGGCAGATCGATTCAATCTGAAAACTGCTTGAGATTAGAAAAAACAGCATTACTATCCCCATTGTAATTGTGCAGGAATGATTTAAGAAATACTAATATTTAAGTTATTTTATTTCACATGAAGAAAGGCTTTATACACACACACACACACACACACATATATACATATATATACACATACATATCTATCTATCTATACACACATTTATATAGTAAATAAATGTATAAAGGGCTCCATATACATGTAGTGTAACTGCAGTCTGTTTTAAAAGTGGCAAGACTATATTAATAATGCTTAATTGCATCTTTAAAATAGAAATAAAACAAAGTATTATTCACATTAGTGAAAACTGACCGTTAAAAGCCAAGGATGTAATTAAACCGTAAACATTTTTATAAACTAATTGCAATTTTCAACACTTTGGGGATCAAAAAGCATTGTTATTTATTTTTTGGTATTTCGTTACAACACCGATGATCCCTCATGATGAAAAAACTCCATGTATGTTCCCTAGATGCCATTTTGTGCACTAACCAAGTATTGCAACACTTCTGTAATCAATTAATTATTTACTCATGTTTATTACCAATGTAAATGTTGTTTATTTTAGATTTATATTTAATATTCATTATTATTCTTTGATATTTCAGACCACTCACTGTTCAGCTGAATCATCAATAACCTCCAGTCTCTGCGTCAACTGACTCTTGTGTTCTTTAAAACATTAAATCTCACTAGTGACTTGTTAAATAACATTCATTCTCGTCAGTGACATGTTAACTCATGTTAAAGCTCACAAGCGACCTACGAATTAACAAATCTCACTAGCGACATGTTAGTTCACACTAAATGTCAATAGCGTCTTGTTAATTAACGTTAAATCTTGCTAGCAACATGCTAGATCACGCAAATTCTCACTAGTGACATGCTAGATCATGCTAAATCTTGATAGCAACTTGTTAATTAACAATAAATCTTGCTACCAATATGCTAATTCAGCGAATTCTTGCCAGCAGCATGCTTATTTATGTTAAATGTTGCTAATGACTTCGGAATTCATTCTAAATCTTGCTAGCAACAAGATAATTAACATTAAATCTTGCTAGCAAAATTGATCATCAATTGATTAAAGATTAAATTATGATCAAAGAACATAACGACACCTTAGTAACTGCCTAGAAACAACGCAAGGCAATAACTAACAAGTGTATATATGCTCAAGATCTAATTCTTTCCATCTATCTATCTGTAAACTTAAACAACTTTTTAAGCTTTTACAAATAAATTTAACTTTCAGGATAGGCTTTCTCAAGCCAACTGAAGTTTATATCATAAACTTCCTCTATCTAGTTATTATTATTATTCTTCTTACCTAAAATTCTCAATGCATCTCCTCCTAGAGCTTTAAAGCTACAACCACTAAACTCTGCTCAGACTTCAGACCTGTTCTGACTTGAGTTGCTATCCCTTTTCAGACTGATCAGACTTATGATTTTTGATAAAACTGAAGATTAAAGTCATAAAATCTCCATAGACTTTCACTAATGAAGTGAAAACTGAATTTTAGATAGAGCGTCCACTCCATCTGTTGGTAACATCACAACATTACACCTGATATATAATACATTTCAATACAGTATGTGTGAACATGTCCATTCCAATGGGCATGCATTTTATTTTTTTAAATCCTGAAAAAAAACTTGCAGGTCTACAATCGATTTTTTACTTTAATTAGTAAGTTAAATCTCTCTATTTTACATACATAATATCACAAAATTACACCCCTGTCAGTGAGAGCACTGAAGTTTGAACGAATCAGAGCGCTGCAATTCAAAGCCTCAAAGCTTTTCAAAGACGCCATTACTGCTGGAGAGAGAGATCATAATCTCCTAAAATAGATTTATGTGAGAGAGTTTATGATCAAACGGAAATTGTTTCCGATTATCAAGTAACCGCTGCAGCGTGTTTCCTTGAAGATTTATGTACTTATATGGCCAAATTCTGACTCTCATTCGTGTTTACTCGGCAAAGGCTTTCGCCCGCTGAGTAGATTACTATGGGAACGGCAACTCTCAATGAAGTTCAAACGCGCGTCCTCGCGCACTCGCGTCTTAAGTTTATTTATAACTTATGCCTGAGTAAATATTACATTGCCTTGATTCCTTTATCTGCTATAATTGCCGTGTTGAACTGAAGTCTGACATGGCAGATCGTAATAATGCTTAATTACATATTTAAAATAGAAATAAAACAAAGTATTCACATTAGTGAAAACTGACCGTTAAAAGCCAAGGATGTAATTAAACCGTAAACATTTTTATAAACTAATTGCAATTTTCAACACTTTGGGGATCAAAAAGCATTGTTATTTATTTTTTGGTATTTCGTTACAACACCGATGATCCCTCATGATGAAAAAACTCCATGTATGTTCCCTAGATGCCATTTTGTGCACTAACCAAGTATTGCAACACTTCTGTAATCAATTAATTATTTACTCATGTTTATTACCAATGTAAATGTTGTTTATTTTAGATTTATATTTAATATTCATTATTATTCTTTGATATTTCAGACCACTCACTGTTCAGCTGAATCATCAATAACCTCCAGTCTCTGCGTCAACTGACTCTTGTGTTCTTTAAAACATTAAATCTCACTAGTGACTTGTTAAATAACATTCATTCTCGTCAGTGACATGTTAACTCATGTTAAATCTCACAAGCGACCTACGAATTAACAAATCTCACTAGCGAGATGTTAGTTCACACTAAATGTCAATAGCGTCTTGTTAATTAACGTTAAATCTTGCTAGCAACATGCTAGATCACGCAAATTCTCACTAGTGACATGCTAGATCATGCTAAATCTTGATAGCAACTTGTTAATTAACAATAAATCTTGCTAACAATATGCTAATTCAGCGAATTCTTGCCAGCAACATGCTTATTTATGTTAAATGTTGCTAATGACTTCGGAATTCATTCTAAATCTTGCTAGCAACAAGATAATTAACATTAAATCTTGCTAGCAAAATTGATCATCAATTGATTAAAGATTAAATTATGATCAAAGAACATAACGACACCTTAGTAACTGCCTAGAAACAACGCAAGGCAATAACTAACAAGAGTATATATGCTCAAGATCTAATTCTTTCCATCTATCCATCTGTAAACTTTCAAAACTTTTTAAGCTTTTACAAATAAATTTAACTTTCAGGCTAGGCTTTCTCAAGCCAACTGAAGTTTATATCATAAACTTCCTCTATCTAGTTAAGTTGGCTTGAGAAAGCCAACTTAGTGATATTGTATCTAAACTTATTATTATTATTATTATTATTATTATTCTTCTTACCTAAAATTCTCAATGCATCTCCTCCTAGAGCTTTAAAGCTACAACCACTAAACTCTGCTCAGACTTCAGACCTGTTCTGACTTGAGTTGCTATCCCTTTTCAGACTGATCAGACTTATGATTTTTGATAAAACTGAAGATTAAAGTCATAAAATCTCCATAGACTTTCACTAATGAAGTGAAAACTGAATTTTAGATAGAGCGTCCACTCCATCTGTTGGTAACATCACAACATTACACCTGATATATAATACATTTCAATACAGTATGTGTGAACATGTCCATTCCAATGGGCATGCATTTTATTTTTTTAAATCCTGAAAAAAAACTTGCAGGTCTACAATCGATTTTTTACTTGGCCAAATTCTGACTCTCATTCGTCTTTACTCGGCAACGGAGTACATTACTATGGGAAAGGTAAGTGAAGTTTAAACGCGCGTCCTCCTGGACTCGCGCCAAAGCATAACCGTCTAATCGCCTAAGTTTATTTATAGCGCTCATTTATGTACTTTATTGCCGAATTCTGACTCTCGCTCGTGTTGTCATGGGGAAGACATGTAAAAGGCTTCCCTGAGCAGCGCGCGCGCTGACTCTCTTCAAATGCAGCGTCTAACAGTCAAAGTTATTTATAACTAATTCTTGAGTATATAGTTACATTGTGTTAATTCTTTTATCTGCTTTTAACTAAAGTCTGACTCCTGTTCTCGAGTTCAAACGCGCTTCCTGAGCAGATTCGCTGATAGATCGAGGTTTTGTGAACACTTAAACAATAAATGAAATAAGGTATTTAAAAGGATGCAAAAACGATGGCAGATCGATTCAAACTGTAAACTGCTTGAGTTCAAAAAAACTGCATTACTCTGCTGCATTACATGATCAGGAATTATTTTAAAAATACTAATATTTAAGTTATTTTGTTTCCCATGGAGGAAGGCTTTATACAAATATTACATTGCGTTGATTCCTTTATCTGCTATAATTGCCGTGTTGAACTGAAGTCTGACATGGCAGATCAATTCAATCTGAAAACTGCTTGAGATTAGAAAAAACAGCATTACTCTCCTCATTGTACTTTAGCAGGAATTATTTAAGAAATACTAATATTTAAGTTATTTTATTTCACATGAAGAAAGGCTTTATACACACACACACACACATATACACACATATATACATATATATACACATACATATCTATCTATCTATACACACATTTATATAGTAAATAAATGTATAAAGGGCTCCATGTACATGTAGTGTAACTGCAGTCTGTTTTAAAAGTGGCAAGACTATATTAATAATGCTTAATTGCATCTTTAAAATAGAAATAAAACAAAGTATTATTCACATTAGTGAAAACTGACCGTTAAAAGCCAAGGATGTAATTAAACCGTAAACATTTTTATAAACTAATTGCAATTTTCCAACACTTTGGGGATCAAAAAGCATTGTTATTTATTTTTTGGTATTTCGTTACAACACCGATGATCCCTCTTGATGAAAAAACTCCATGTATGTTCCCTAGATGCCAATTTGTGCACTAACCAAGTATTGCAACACTTCTGTAATCAATTAATAATTTACTCATGTTTATTACCAATGTAAATGTTGTTTATTTTAGATTTATATTTAATATTCATTATTATTCTTTGATATTTCAGACCACTCACTGTTCAGCTGAATCATCAATAACCTCCAGTCTCTGCGTCAACTGACTCTTGTGTTCTTTAAAACATTAAATCTCACTAGTGACTTGTTAAATAACATTCATTCTCGTCAGTGACATGTTAACTCATGTTAAATCTCACAAGCGACCTACGAATTAACAAATCTCACTAGCGACATGTTAGTTCACACTAAATGTCAATAGCGTCTTGTTAATTAACGTTAAATCTTGCTAGCAACATGCTAGATCACGCAAATTCTCACTAGTGACATGCTAGATCATGCTAAATCTTGATAGCAACTTGTTACTTAACAATAAATCTTGCTACCAATATGCTAATTCAGCGAATTCTTGCCAGCAACATGCTTATTTATGTTAAATGTTGCTAATGACTTCGGAATTCATACTAAATCTTGCTATCAACAAGATAATTAACATTAAATCTTGCTAGCAAAATTGATCATCAATTGATTAAAGATTAAATTATGATCAAAGAACATAACGACACCTTAGTAACTGCCTAGAAACAACGCAAAGCAATAACTAACAAGTGTATATATGCTCAAGATCTAATTCTTTCCATCTATCTATCTGTAAAAAATCTCCATAGACTTTCACTAATGAAGTGAAAACTGAATTTTAGATAGAGCGTCCACCCCATCTGTTGGTGACATAACAACATTACACCTGATATATAATACATTTCAATACAGTATGTGTGAACATGTCCATTCCAATGGGCATGCATTTTTTTTTTAAATCCTGAAAAAAAACTTGCAGGTCTACAATCGATTTTTTACTTTAATTAGTAAGTTAAATCTCTCTATTTTACATACATGATATCACAAAATTGCACCCCTGTCAGTGAGAGCACTGAAGATTGAACGAATCAGAGCGCTGCAATTCAAAGCCTCAAAGCTTTTCAAAGCCGCCATTATTGCTGGAGAGAGAGATCATAATCTCCTAAAATAGATTTATGTGAGAGAGTTTATGATCAAACGGAAATTGTTTCCGATTATCAAGTAACCACTGCAGTGTGTTTGCTTGAAGATTTATGCACTTATATGGCCAAATTGTGACTCTCATTCGTGTTTACTCGGTGAAGGTTTTCCCCCCGCTGAGTAGATTACTATGGGAACGGCAACTCTCAATGAAGTTCAAACGCGCGTCCTCGCGCACTCACGTCAGTTTATTTATAACTTATGCCTGAGTAAATATTACATTGCCTTGATTCCTTTATCTGCTATAATTGCCGTGTTGAACTGAAGTCTGACATGGCAGATCGATTCAATCTGAAAACTGCTTGAGATTAGAAAAAACAGCATTACTATCCCCATTGTAATTGTGCAGGAATGATTTAAGAAATACTAATATTTAAGTTATTTTATTTCACATGAAGAAAGGCTTTATACACACACACACACACACATATATATATATATATATATATATATATATATATATATATATATATATATATATATATATATATATATATATATACACATACATATCTATACACACATTTATATAGTAAATAAATGTATAAAGGGCTCCATATATATGCAGTGGAACTGCAGTCTGTTTAGAAAGTGGTAAGACTATATTAATAATGCTTAATTACATCTTTAAAATAGAAATAAAACAAAGTATTATTCACATTAGTGAAAACTGACCGTTAAAAGCCAAGGATGTAATTAAACCGTAAACATTTTTATAAACTAATTGCAATTTTCAACACTTTGGGGATCAAAAAGCATTGTTATTTATTTTTTGGTATTTCGTTACAACACCGATGATCCCTCATGATGAAAAAACTCCATGTATGTTCCCTAGATGCCTTTTTGTGCACTAACCAAGTATTGCAACACTTCTGTAATCAATTAATAATTTACTCATGTTTATTACCAATGTAAATGTTGTTTATTTTAGATTTATATTTAATATTCATTATTATTCTTTGATATTTCAGACCACTCACTGTTCAGCTGAATCATCAATAACCTCCAGTCTCTGCGTCAACTGACTCTTGTGTTCTTTAAAACATTAAATCTCACTAGTGACTTGTTAAATAACATTCATTCTCGTCAGTGACATGTTAACTCATGTTAAATCTCACAAGCGACCTACGAATTAACAAATCTCACTAGCGACATGTTAGTTCACACTAAATGTCAATAGCGTCTTGTTAATTAACGTTAAATCTTGCTAGCAACATGCTAGATCACGCAAATTCTCACTAGTGACATGCTAGATCATGCTAAATCTTGATAGCAACTTGTTAATTAACAATAAATCTTGCTACCAATATGCTAATTCAGCGAATTCTTGCCAGCAACATGCTTATTTATGTTAAATGTTGCTAATGACTTCGGAATTCATACTAAATCTTGCTAGCAACAAGATAATTAACATTAAATCTTGCTAGCAAAATTGATCATCAATTGATTAAAGATTAAATTATGATCAAAGAACATAACGACACCTTAGTAACTGCCTAGAAACAACGCAAGGCAATAACTAACAAGTGTATATATGCTCAAGATCTAATTCTTTCCATCTATCTATCTGTAAACTTAAACAACTTTTTAAGCTTTTACAAATAAATTTAACTTTCAGGATAGGCTTTCTCAAGCCAACTGAAGTTTATATCATAAACTTCCTCTATCTAGTTATTATTATTATTCTTCTTACCTAAAATTCTCAATGCATCTCCTCCTAGAGCTTTAAAGCTACAACCAATAAACTCTGCTCAGACTTCAGACCTGTTCTGACTTGAGTTGCTATCCCTTTTCAGACTGATCAGACTTATGATTTTTGATAAAACTGAAGATTAAAGTCATAAAATCTCCATAGACTTTCACTAATGAAGTGAAAACTGAATTTTAGATAGAGCGTCCACTCCATCTATTGGTGACATAACAACATTACACCTGATATATAATACATTTCAATACAGTTTGTGTGAACATGTCCATTCCAATGGGCATGCATTTTATTTTTTTAAATCCTGAAAAAAAACTTGCAATCGATTTTTTACTTTAATTAGTAAGTTAAATCTCTCTATTTTACATACATAATATCACAAAATTACACCCCTGTCAGTGAGAGCACTGAAGTTTGAACGAATCAGAGCGCTGCAATTCAAAGTCTCAAAGCTTTTCAAAGACGCCATTACTGCCGGAGAGAGAGATCATAATCTCCTAAAATAGATTTATGTGAGACAGTTTATGATCAAACGGAAATTGTTTCCGATTATCAAGTAACCACTGCAGCGTGTTTCCTTGAAGATTTATGCACTTATATGGCCGAATTCTGACTCTCATTCGTCTTTACTCGGCAACGGATTTTCTACTATGGGAAAGGTAAGTGAAGTTTAAACGCGCGTCCTCTCCTGGACTCGCGCCAACGTATAACCGTCTAAGCGCCTACGTTTATTTATGTACTTTATTGCTGAATTCTGACTCTCGCTCGTGTATACATAGGGAATGCAGAAACATGAATATACATTGGAAAGGCTTCCCTGAGCAGCGCGCGCGCTGACTCTCTTCAAATGCAGCGTCTAACAGTCAAAGTTATTTATAACTAATTCTTGAGTATATAGTCACATTGTGTTAATTCTTTTATCTGCTTTTAACTAAAGTCTGACTCCTGTTCTCGAGTTCAAACGCGCTTCCTGAGCAGATTCGCTGATAGATCGATGTTTTGTGAACACTTAAACAATAAATGAAATAAGATTTTTAAGGATGCAAAAACATGGCAGATCGATTCAAACTGTAAACTGCTTGAGATTCAAAAAAACTGCATTACTCTGCTGCATTACTTGAGCAGGAATTATTTTTAAAATACTAATATTTAAGTTATTTTGTTTCCCATGGAGGAAGGCTTTATACAAATATTACATTGCGTTGATTCCTTTATCTGCTATAATTGCCGTGTTGAACTGAAGTCTGACATGGCAGATCGAGTCAATCTGAAAACTGCTTGAGATTAGAAAAAACTGCATTACTCTCCTCATTGTACTTTAGCAGCAGTGGCGTAGCCACGGTGGGGCCTGGGTGGGCCTGGGCCCCCTCATTTACATGTGCGGCCCCCTCAGATTTTCAATTGTTTAAAATCGCGACAACTAAATTGAAAACATTTACAGCTGCACAAGACGATCGCAACGCACCCCCACAGTCAACAATAGCGCGCTGCGGGTTACACTATAACCAGTCTGGCTGAATGGTTAAGGCGATGGACTAACAATCCAATGCGGTTTTCATGCGCAGGTTCGAATCCAGCCGATTACGTTATGCTCAGGCCCCCTCATTTTAAGCTGGGCCCCCTCAAAAATAAAATTCTTTTAGTATATATAAAAGGCTACATATAGTGTAATTGTGGTGTAACTGCAGTCTCTTTTGAAAGTGATTAGCCTATATTAATAATGCTTAATTACAGCTTTAAAATAGAAATAAAACAAAGTATTATTCACAGTATCATATATATATATATATATATATATATATATACACACACACACCTCTATACATATTATATATATATATATATATATATATATATATATATATATATATATATATATATATATATATATATATATATACATACACATCTATTTAGTATATATAAAAGGCTACATATACATGCAGTGTAACTGCAGTCTCTTTTGAAAGTGATTAGCCTATACTAATAATGCTTAATTACAGCTTTAAAATAGAAATTAAACAAAGTATTTTTCGCATTAGTGAAAACTGACCGTTAAAAGCCAAGGATGTAATTAAACCGTAAACATTTTTTTAAACTAATTACAATTTTCCAACACTTTGGGGATCAAAAAGCATAATTATAACTTTTTTTTAAGTTTAAACTCTCAAAACTTTTTAAGCTAATTAACGATAAATCTTGCTAACAATATGCTAATTCAGCAAATTCTTGCCAGCAACATGCTTATTTATGTTAAATGTTGCTAATGACTTCAGAATTCATACTAAATCTTGCTAGCAACAAGATAATTAACATTAAATATTGCTAGCAAAATTGATCATCAATTGATTAAAGATTAAATTATGATCAAAGAACATAACGACACCTTAGTAACTGCCTAGAAACAACGGAAGGCAATAACTAACAAGAGTATATATGCTCAAGATCTAATTCTTTCCATCTATCCATCTGTAAACTTTCAAAACTTTTTAAGCTTTTACAAATAAATTTAACTTTCAGGCTAGGCTTTCTCAAGCCAACTGAAGTTTATATCATAAACTTCCTCTATCTAGTTAAGTTGGCTTGAGAAAGCCAACTTAGTGATATTGTATCTAAACTTATTATTATTATTATTATTATTATTATTATTATTATTATTCTTCTTACCTAAAATTCTCAATGCATCTCCTCCTAGAGCTTTAAAGCTACAACCACTAAACTCTGCTCAGACTTCAGACCTGTTCTGACTTGAGTTGCTATCCCTTTTCAGACTGATCAGACTTATGATTTTTGATAAAACTGAAGATTAAAGTCATAAAATCTCCATAGACTTTCACTAATGAAGTGAAAACTGAATTTTAGATAGAGCGTCCACTCCATCTGTTGGTAACATCACAACATTACACCTGATATATAATACATTTCAATACAGTATGTGTGAACATGTCCATTCCAATGGGCATGCATTTTATTTTTTTAAATCCTGAAAAAAAACTTGCAGGTCTACAATCGATTTTTTACTTTAATTAGTAAGTTAAATCTCTCTATTTTACATACATAATATCACAAAATTACACCCCTGTCAGTGAGAGCACTGAAGTTTGAACGAATCAGAGCGCTGCAATTCAAAGCCTCAAAGCTTTTCAAAGACGCCATTACTGCCGGAGAGAGAGATCATAAACTCCTAAAATAGATTTATGTGAGAGAGTTTATGATCAAACGGAAATTGTTTCCGATTATCAAGTAACCGCTGCAGTGTGTTTGCTTGAAGATTTATGCACTTATATGGCCAAATTGTGACTCTCATTCGTGTTTACTCGGTGAAGGCTTCCCCCCGCTGATTACTATGGAAACGGCAACTCTCAATGAAGTTCAAACGCGCGTCCTCGCGCACTCGCGTCAGTTTATTTATAACTTATTCCTGAGTAAATATTACATTGCCTTGATTCCTTTATCTGCTATAATTGCCGTGTTGAACTGAAGTCTGACATGGCAGATCGATTCAATCTGAAAACTGCTTGAGATTAGAAAAAACAGCATTACTATCCCCATTGTAATTGTGCAGGAATGATTTAAGAAATACTAATATTTAAGTTATTTTATTTCACATGAAGAAAGGCTTTATACACACACACACACACACACATATATACATATATATATATATATATATATATATATATGTATATATATATATATATATACATATATATATATATATATATATATATATATATATATATATATATATATATATATATATATATATATATATATATATATATATATATATATATATACACATACATATCTATCTATACACACATTTATATAGTAAATAAATGTATAAAGGGCTCCATATATATGCAGTGGAACTGCAGTCTGTTTAGAAAGTGGTAAGACTATATTAATAATGCTTAATTACATCTTTAAAATAGAAATAAAACAAAGTGTTCACATGAGTGAAAACTGACCGTTAAAAGCCAAGGATGTAATTAAACCGTAAACATTTTTATAAACTAATTGCAATTTTCAACACTTTGGGGATCAAAAAGCATTGTTATTTATTTTTTGGTATTTCGTTACAACACTGATGATCCCTCATGATGAAAAAACTCCATGTATGTTCCCTAGATGCCATTTTGTGCACTAACCAAGTATTGCAACACTTCTGTAATCAATTAATTATTTACTCATGTTTATTACCAATGTAAATGTTGTTTATTTTAGATTTATATTTAATATTCATTATTATTCTTTGATATTTCAGACCACTCACTGTTCAGCTGAATCATCAATAACCTCCAGTCTCTGCGTCAACTGACTCTTGTGTTCTTTAAAACATTAAATCTCACTAGTGACTTGTTAAATAACATTCATTCTCGTCAGTGACATGTTAACTCATGTTAAATCTCACAAGCGACCTACGAATTAACAAATCTCACTAGCGAGATGTTAGTTCACACTAAATGTCAATAGCGTCTTGTTAATTAACGTTAAATCTTGCTAGCAACATGCTAGATCACGCAAATTCTCACTAGTGACATGCTAGATCATGCTAAATCTTGATAGCAACTTGTTAATTAACAATAAATCTTGCTACCAATATGCTAATTCAGCGAATTCTTGCCAGCAGCATGCTTATTTATGTTAAATGTTGCTAATGACTTCGGAATTCATTCTAAATCTTGCTAGCAACAAGATAATTAACATTAAATCTTGCTAGCAAAATTGATCATCAATTGATTAAAGATTAAATTATGATCAAAGAACATAACGACACCTTAGTAACTGCCTAGAAACAACGCAAGGCAATAACTAACAAGTGTATACAGTTTTATGCAAAAGTTTAGGCACCTTTCTGAGGCTGCATGGTAATCTGCTCAATCTTTTTAAGTAAAGATCCTAGTGATATGCCATTCATTTTCTAGAGAAAGCTTGATAAAGCAATGTTTTTCAGACCAAAATACTTAGTGTAGCAGTATTTAGTTGTATGAAATAAAATACAATGTGACAAATAGGCGGTGCAAACGTTTGGCCACCCTTTCAATTGTGTTGATTTGAATACCTGTAGTCACTTAATGCTGATTGTTTGCAACACAAAATTGATGTTATTGGCTCAATGAACATTAGACTGGAAACACAGGTGCAACCAATCATGAAAAAGGATATTTAAGTTTGCTAATTGCCAGTTGTGCTTCTCTTCGATTCTCTACTGGAAAGTAGCAACATGGGAACCTCAAAAGAACTCCCCAATGACTTAAAAACTAGGATAATTCATCAGTGTGAGTTAGGAGAAGCATGTTAAAAGTTATCACAAAGGTTTAAGGTCCCTGTCTCCAGTCAGAAATATAGTTAGAAAATGGAAGGCAACAGGAACAGTCCATGTGAAGGAAAGATGTGGCAGGCCAAGAAAGATATCTGAAAGGCAAAGGCGAAGTATGGTTAGAATGGTCAAATACAATTTACAGACCACCTCCAAAGATCTCCAAGAACATCTCGCTGCTGATGGTGTCATTGTACATCGTTCCACAGTCCAGCGTACTTTGCACAAGGAACAGCTCAATGAAAGGGTGATGCGGAAAAAGCCTTTTCCGCGTCTTGCCAACAAACAGAGTCATTTGAGGTATGCAAAGGCTCATCTGGACAAGTTCTGTGGACAGATGAAACTGAGATAGAGCTGTTTGGTCACAACCAGAAGAGCTTTGTATGGAGGAAAAAGAACACAGCGTTCCAGGAGAAGAACTTGCTCCCTACTGTAAAATGTGGTGGTGGGTCCTTCATGCTATGGGGCAAGCACAGGTACTGGAAACCTTGTCAAAGTTGAGGGTCAAATGGATTCCATCCAGTATCAGCAGATTCTTAAGAACAGTGTTCAAGAATCAGTCAAGAGGATGAAGTTATGCCAGGGTTGGTTGTTTCAGCAGGATAATGATCCAAAGCATTGCTCCAAATCTACCAAGGAATTCATGGTCAGACACAGATACAATGTTCTAGAATGGCCATCGCAGTCCAGACTTGAATATCATCGAAAATCTATGTAATGATTTGAAGGAGGTTGTCCACACTCGGAAACCATCAAACCTGACTGAACTGGAGACATTTTGCAAGGAAGAATGGTCCAAAATACCTGCAACCAGAATCCAGGGACTTCTCAGTGGCTATAAGAAGCGACTACATGCTGTTATTTCAGCAAAAGGGGGCTCTACTAAATATTAATGTGATAATTTCATTGGGGTGCCCACATTTTTGCACCTGTCTGTTTTTGCTATGACTCAAATTGTATTGTTTCTGTTGATTCAATAAATGCCATTTCAGAACTGAAATGTTACTGTTTTCATAAGGTATAAATTATATCCAAATGAAGTTGTGGCTTTGAAAGCCCGGCACATTATAAACTGAAATTATGATAATTATTAGGGGTGCCCAAACCTTTGCATAAAACTGTATATGCTCAAGATCTAATTCTTTCCATCTATCTATCTGTAAACTTAAACAACTTTTTAAGCTTTTACAAATAAATTTAACTTTCAGGATAGGCTTTCTCAAGCCAACTGAAGTTTATATCATAAACTTCCTCTATCTAGTTAAGTTGGCTTGAGAAAGCCAACTTAGTGATATTGTATCTAAACTTATTATTATTATTATTATTATTATTCTTCTTACCTAAAATTCTCAATGCATCTCCTCCTAGAGCTTTAAAGCTACAACCACTAAACTCTGCTCAGACTTCAGACCTGTTCTGACTTGAGTTGCTATCCCTTTTCAGACTGATCAGACTTATGATTTTTGATAAAACTGAAGATTAAAGTCATAAAATCTCCATAGACTTTCACTAATGAAGTGAAAACTGAATTTTAGATAGAGCGTCCACTCCATCTGTTGGTAACATCACAACATTACACCTGATATATAATACATTTCAATACAGTATGTGTGAACATGTCCATTCCAATGGGCATGCATTTTATTTTTTTAAATCCTGAAAAAAAACTTGCAGGTCTACAATCGATTTTTTACTTTAATTAGTAAGTTAAATCTCTCTATTTTACATACATAATATCACAAAATTACACCCCTGTCAGTGAGAGCACTGAAGTTTGAACGAATCAGAGCGCTGCAATTCAAAGCCTCAAAGCTTTTCAAAGACGCCATTACTGCTGGAGAGAGAGATCATAATCTCCTAAAATAGATTTATGTGAGAGAGTTTATGATCAAACGGAAATTGTTTCCGATTATCAAGTAACCGCTGCAGCGTGTTTCCTTGAAGATTTATGCACTTATATGGCCAAATTCTGACTCTCATTCGTCTTTACTCGGCAACGGAGTACATTACTATGGGAAAGGTAAGTGAAGTTTAAACGCGCGTCCTCCTGGACTCGCGCCAAAGCATAACCGTCTAATCGCCTAAGTTTATTTATAGCGCTCATTTATGTACTTTATTGCCGAATTCTTACTCTCGCTCGTGTTTGCATGGGGAAGGCAGATACATGTAAAATGCTTCCCTGAGCAGCGCGCGCGCTGACTCTCTTCAAATGCAGCGTCTAACAGTCAAAGTTATTTATAACTAATTCTTGAGTATATAGTTACATTGTGTTAATTCTTTTATCGGCTTTTAACTAAAGTCTGACTCCTGTTCTCGAGTTCAAACGCGCTTCCTGAGCAGATTCGCTGATAGATCGATGTTTTGTGAACACTTAAACAATAAATGAAATAAGGTATTTAAAAGGATGCAAAAACGATGGCAGATCGCTTCAAACTGTAAACTGCTTGAGTTAAAAAACTGCATTACTCTGCTGCATTACATGATCAGGAATTATTTTAAAAATACTAATATTTAAGTTATTTTGTTTCCCATGGAGGAAGGCTTTATACAAATATTACATTGCGTTGATTCCTTTATCTGCTATAATTGCCGTGTTGAACTGAAGTCTGACATGGCAGATCGATTCAATCTGAAAACTGCTTGAGATTAGAAAAAACAGCATTACTATCCCCATTGTAATTGTGCAGGAATGATTTAAGAAATACTAATATTTAAGTTATTTTATTTCACATGAAGAAAGGCTTTATACACACACACACACATATATACATATATATACACATACATATCTATCTATCTATACACACATTTATATAGTAAATAAATGTATAAAGGGCTCCATGTACATGTAGTGTAACTGCAGTCTGTTTTAAAAGTGGCAAGACTATATTAATAATGCTTAATTGCATCTTTAAAATAGAAATAAAACAAAGTATTATTCACATTAGTGAAAACTGACCGTTAAAAGCCAAGGATGTAATTAAACCGTAAACATTTTTATAAACTAATTGCAATTTTCCAACACTTTGGGGATCAAAAAGCATTGTTATTTATTTTTTGGTATTTCGTTACAACACCGATGATCCCTCTTGATGAAAAAACTCCATGTATGTTCCCTAGATGCCAATTTGTGCACTAACCAAGTATTGCAACACTTCTGTAATCAATTAATAATTTACTCCTGTTTATTACCAATGTAAATGTTGTTTATTTTAGATTTATATTTAATATTCATTATTATTCTTTGATATTTCAGACCACTCACTGTTCAGCTGAATCATCAATAACCTCCAGTCTCTGCGTCAACTGACTCTTGTGTTCTTTAAAACATTAAATCTCACTAGTGACTTGTTAAATAACATTCATTCTCGTCAGTGACATGTTAACTCATGTTAAATCTCACAAGCGACCTACGAATTAACAAATCTCACTAGCGACATGTTAGTTCACACTAAATGTCAATAGCGTCTTGTTAATTAACGTTAAATCTTGCTAGCAACATGCTAGATCACGCAAATTCTCACTAGTGACATGCTAGATCATGCTAAATCTTGATAGCAACTTGTTAATTAACAATAAATCTTGCTACCAATATGCTAATTCAGCGAATTCTTGCCAGCAACATGCTTATTTATGTTAAATGTTGCTAATGACTTCGGAATTCATACTAAATCTTGCTATCAACAAGATAATTAACATTAAATCTTGCTAGCAAAATTGATCATCAATTGATTAAAGATTAAATTATGATCAAAGAACATAACGACACCTTAGTAACTGCCTAGAAACAACGCAAAGCAATAACTAACAAGTGTATATATGCTCAAGATCTAATTCTTTCCATCTATCTATCTGTAAACTTAAACAACTTTTTAAGCTTTTACAAATAAATTTAACTTTCACGATAGGCTTTCTCAAGCCAACTGAAGTTTATATCATAAACTTCCTCTATCTAGTTATTATTATTATTCTTCTTACCTAAAATTCTCAATGCATCTCCTCCTAGAGCTTTAAAGCTACAACCACTAAACTCTGCTCAGACTTCAGACCTGTTCTGACTTGAGTTGCTATCCCTTTTCAGACTGATCAGACTTATGATTTTTGATAAAACTGAAGATTAAAGTCATAAAATCTCCATAGACTTTCACTAATGAAGTGAAAACTGAATTTTAGATAGAGCGTCCACTCCATCTGTTGGTAACATCACAACATTACACCTGATATATAATACATTTCAATACAGTATGTGTGAACATGTCCATTCCAATGGGCATGCATTTTTTTTTTAAATCCTGAAAAAAAACTTGCAGGTCTACAATCGATTTTTTACTTTAATTAGTAAGTTAAATCTCTCTATTTTACATACATAATATCACAAAATTACACCCCTGTCAGTGAGAGCACTGAAGTTTGAACGAATCAGAGCGCTGCAATTCAAAGCCTCAAAGCTTTTCAAAGACGCCATTACTGCCGGAGAGAGAGATCATAATCTCCTAAAATAGATTTATGTGAGAGAGTTTATGATCAAACGGAAATTGTTTCCGATTATCAAGTAACCACTGCAGTGTGTTTGCTTGAAGATTTATGCATTTATATGGCCAAATTGTGACTCTCATTCGTGTTTACTCGGTGAAGGTTTTCCCCCCGCTGATTACTATGGAAACGGCAACTCTCAATGAAGTTCAAACGCGCGTCCTCGCGCACTCGCGTCAGTTTATTTATAACTTATTCCTGAGTAAATATTACATTGCCTTGATTCCTTTATCTGCTATAATTGCCGTGTTGAACTGAAGTCTGACATGGCAGATCGATTCAATCTGAAAACTGCTTGAGATTAGAAAAAACAGCATTACTATCCCCATTGTAATTGTGCAGGAATGATTTAAGAAATACTAATATTTAAGTTATTTTATTTCACATGAAGAAAGGCTTTATACACACACACACACACACATATATATATATATATATATATATATATATACACATACATATCTATCTATACACACATTTATATAGTAAATAAATGTATAAAGGGCTCCATATATATGCAGTGGAACTGCAGTCTGTTTAGAAAGTGGTAAGACTATATTAATAATGCTTAATTACATCTTTAAAATAGAAATAAAACAAAGTATTCACATGAGTGAAAACTGACCGTTAAAAGCCAAGGATGTAATTAAACCGTAAACATTTTTATAAACTAATTGCAATTTTCAACACTTTGGGGATCAAAAAGCATTGTTATTTATTTTTTGGTATTTCGTTACAACACCGATGATCCCTCTTGATGAAAAAACTCCATGTATGTACCCTAGATGCCATTTTGTGCACTAACCAAGTATTGCAACACTTCTGTAATCAATTAATAATTTACTCATGTTTATTATCAATGTAAATGTTGTTTATTTTAGATTTATATTTAATATTCATTATTATTCTTTGATATTTCAGACCACTCACTGTTCAGCTGAATCATCAATAACCTCCAGTCTCTGCGTCAACTGACTCTTGTGTTCTTTAAAACATTAAATCTCACTAGTGACTT
Source organism: Rhodeus uyekii (assembly GCA_037043235.1). Classification (NCBI taxonomy): domain Eukaryota; kingdom Metazoa; phylum Chordata; class Actinopteri; order Cypriniformes; family Acheilognathidae; genus Rhodeus; species Rhodeus uyekii. The sequence goes on from JAWRVZ010000319.1 coordinate 26,884, forward strand.
GTTAAATAACATTCATTCTCGTCAGTGACATGTTAACTCATGTTAAATCTCACAAGCGACCTACGAATTAACAAATCTCACTAGCGACATGTTAGTTCACACTAAATGTCAATAGTGTCTTGTTAATTAACGTTAAATCTTGCTAGCAACATGCTAGATCACGCAAATTCTCACTAGTGACATGCTAGATCATGCTAAATCTTGATAGCAACTTGTTAATTAACAATAAATCTTGCTACCAATTTGCTAATTCAGCGAATTCTTGCCAGCAACATGCTTATTTATGTTAAATGTTGCTAATGACTTCGGAACTCATACTAAATCTTGCTAGCAACAAGATAATTAACATTAAATCTTGCTAGCAAAATTGATCATCAATTGAACACTCCAAATAATTTTTCTAAGATAAGATTTTTCTAAGATCGCACTTAGTCTGGAACGTCACCCTTAAGCATCACAGCTTAAAATTCAGCAGTGTGTGTGTGTATTTGTGTGTGTGTATGCATTTGTGTATGGGGAAAGCGGTGGCTTACTCCTTAATCTCTACAAGTGATGTCAGAACTACAGTTTTATGATGTAAAATTATTTTTTTAAATATGATGTAAAATAGGATTCTCCTTACTGTACATCTAAAAAAATCTAGATTCTATTAAGTTCAATATATAAAAATAAATTATTTGTTTTAATTAAGTTGGCTTGAGAAAGCCAACTTAGTGATATTGTATCTAAACTTATTATTATTAAGTTGGCTTGAGAAAGCCAACTTAGTGATATTGTATCTAAACTTATTATTATTATTAAGTTGGCTTGAGCTACAACCACTAAACTCTGCTCAGACTTCAGACCTGTTCTGACTTGAGTTGCTATCCCTTTTCAGACTGATCAGACTTATGATTTTTGATAAAACTGAAGATTAAAGTCATAAAATCTCCATAGACTTTCACTAATGAAGTGAAAACTGAATTTTAGATAGAGCGTCCACTCCATCTGTTGGTAACATCACAACATTACACCTGATATATAATACATTTCAATATAGTATGTGTGAACATGTCCATTCCAATGGGCATGCATTTTTTTTTTAAATCCTGAAAAAAAACTTGCAGGTCTACAATCGATTTTTTACTTTAATTAGTAAGTTAAATCTCTCTATTTTACATTCATAATATCACAAAATTTCACCCCTGTCAGTGAGAACACTGAAGTTTGAACGAATCAGAGCGCTGCAATTCAAAGCCTCAAAGCTTTTCAAAGACGCCATTACTGCTGGAGAGAGAGATCATAATCTCCTAAAATAGATTTATGTGAGAGAGTTTATGATCAAACGGAAATTGTTTCCGATTATCAAGTAACCGCTACAGCGTGTTTGCTTGAAGATTTATGTACTTATATGGCCAAATTCTGACTCTCATTCGTCTTTACATGGCGACGGATTTTCGCTGTTGAGCACTATGATACTATAGGAAAGGTAAGTGAAGTTTAAACGCGCGTCCTCCTGGACTCGCGCCAAAGCATAACCGTCTAAGCGCCTACGTTTATTTATAGCGCTCATTTATGTACTTTATTGCCGAATTCTGACTCTCGCTCGTGTTTTCATGGGGAAGACACATGTAAAATGCTTCCCTGAGCAGCGCGCGCTGACTCTCTTCAAATGCAGCGTCTAACAGTCAAAGTTATTTATAACTAATTCTTGAGTATATAGTTACATTGTGTTAATTCTTTTATCTGCTTTTAACTAAAGTCTGACTCCTGTTCTCGAGTTCAAACGCGCTTCCTGAGCAGATTCGCTGATAGATCGATGTTTTGTGAACACTTAAACAATAAATGAAATAAGGTATTTAAAAGGATGCAAAAACGATGGCAGATCGATTCAAACTGTAAACTGCTTGAGTTCAAAAAAACTGCATTACTCTGCTGCATTACATGAGCAGGAATTATTTTAAAAATACTAATATTTAAGTTATTTTGTTTCCCATGGAGGAAGGCTTTATACAAATATTACATTGCGTTGATTCCTTTATCTGCTATAATTGCCGTGTTGAACTGAAGTCTGACATGGCAGATCGATTCAATCTGAAAACTGCTTGAGATTAGAAAAAACAGCATTACTATCCCCATTGTAATTGTGCAGGAATGATTTAAGAAATACTAATATTTAAGTTATTTTATTTCACATGAAGAAAGGCTTTATACACACACACACACACACACACACACATATATACATATATATACACATACATATCTATCTATCTATACACACATTTATATAGTAAATAAATGTATAAAGGGCTCCATATACATGTAGTGTAACTGCAGTCTGTTTTAAAAGTGGCAAGACTATATTAATAATGCTTAATTGCATCTTTAAAATAGAAATAAAACAAAGTATTATTCACATTAGTGAAAACTGACCGTTAAAAGCCAAGGATGTAATTAAACCGTAAACATTTTTATAAACTAATTGCAATTTTCAACACTTTGGGGATCAAAAAGCATTGTTATTTATTTTTTGGTATTTCGTTACAACACCGATGATCCCTCATGATGAAAAAACTCCATGTATGTTCCCTAGATGCCATTTTGTGCACTAACCAAGTATTGCAACACTTCTGTAATCAATTAATTATTTACTCATGTTTATTACCAATGTAAATGTTGTTTATTTTAGATTTATATTTAATATTCATTATTATTCTTTGATATTTCAGACCACTCACTGTTCAGCTGAATCATCAATAACCTCCAGTCTCTGCGTCAACTGACTCTTGTGTTCTTTAAAACATTAAATCTCACTAGTGACTTGTTAAATAACATTCATTCTCGTCAGTGACATGTTAACTCATGTTAAAGCTCACAAGCGACCTACGAATTAACAAATCTCACTAGCGACATGTTAGTTCACACTAAATGTCAATAGCGTCTTGTTAATTAACGTTAAATCTTGCTAGCAACATGCTAGATCACGCAAATTCTCACTAGTGACATGCTAGATCATGCTAAATCTTGATAGCAACTTGTTAATTAACAATAAATCTTGCTACCAATATGCTAATTCAGCGAATTCTTGCCAGCAGCATGCTTATTTATGTTAAATGTTGCTAATGACTTCGGAATTCATTCTAAATCTTGCTAGCAACAAGATAATTAACATTAAATCTTGCTAGCAAAATTGATCATCAATTGATTAAAGATTAAATTATGATCAAAGAACATAACGACACCTTAGTAACTGCCTAGAAACAACGCAAGGCAATAACTAACAAGTGTATATATGCTCAAGATCTAATTCTTTCCATCTATCTATCTGTAAACTTAAACAACTTTTTAAGCTTTTACAAATAAATTTAACTTTCAGGATAGGCTTTCTCAAGCCAACTGAAGTTTATATCATAAACTTCCTCTATCTAGTTATTATTATTCTTCTTACCTAAAATTCTCAGAGCATCTCCTCCTAGAGCTTTAAAGCTACAACCACTAAACTCTGCTCAGACTTCAGACCTGTTCTGACTTGAGTTGCTATCCCTTTTCAGACTGATCAGACTTATGATTTTTGATAAAACTGAAGATTAAAGTCATAAAATCTCCATAGACTTTCACTAATGAAGTGAAAACTGAATTTTAGATAGAGCGTCCACTCCATCTGTTGGTAACATCACAACATTACACCTGATATATAATACATTTCAATACAGTATGTGTGAACATGTCCATTCCAATGGGCATGCATTTTATTTTTTTAAATCCTGAAAAAAAAACTTGCAGGTCTACAATCGATTTTTTACTTTAATTAGTAAGTTAAATCTCTCTATTTTACATACATAATATCACAAAATTACACCCCTGTCAGTGAGAGCACTGACGTTTGAACGAATCAGAGCGCTGCAATTCAAAGCCTCAAAGCTTTTCAAAGACGCCATTACTGCTGGAGAGAGAGATCATAATCTCCTAAAATAGATTTATGTGAGAGAGTTTATGATCAAACGGAAATTGTTTCCGATTATCAAGTAACCGCTGCAGCGTGTTTCCTTGAAGATTTATGTACTTATATGGCCAAATTCTGACTCTCATTCGTGTTTACTCGGCAAAGGCTTTCGCCCGCTGAGTAGATTACTATGGGAACGGCAACTCTCAATGAAGTTCAAACGCGCGTCCTCGCGCACTCGCGTCAAAGCACTTAAGTTTATTTATAACTTATGCCTGAGTAAATATTACATTGCCTTGATTCCTTTATCTGCTATAATTGCCGTGTTGAACTGAAGTCTGACATGGCAGATCGATTCAATCTGAAAACTGCTTGAGATTAGAAAAAAACAGCATTACTATCCCCATTGTAATTGTGCAGGAATGATTTAAGAAATACTAATATTTAAGTTATTTTATTTCACATGAAGAAAGGCTTTATACACACACACACACACACACATATATATATATATACACATACATATCTATCTATCTATACACACATTTATATAGTAAATAAATGTATAAAGGGCTCCATATACATGTAGTGTAACTGCAGTCTGTTTTGAAAGTGGCAAGACTATATTAATAATGCTTAATTGCATCTTTAAAATAGAAATAAAACAAAGTATTATTCACATTAGTGAAAACTGACCGTTAAAAGCCAAGGATGTAATTAAACCGTAAACATTTTTATAAACTAACTGCAATTTTCCAACACTTTGGGGATCAAAAAGCATTGTTATTTATTTTTTGGTATTTCGTTACAACACCGATGATCCCTCTTGATGAGAACTCCATGTATGTACCCTAGATGCCATTTTGTGCACTAACCAAGTATTGCAACACTTCTGTAATCAATTAATAATTTACTCATGTTTATTATCAATGTAAATGTTGTTTATTTTAGATTTATATTTAATATTCATTATTATTCTTTGATATTTCAGACCACTCACTGTTCAGCTGAATCATCAATAACCTCCAGTCTCTGCGTCAACTGACTCTTGTGTTCTTTAAAACATTAAATCTCACTAGTGACTTGTTAAATAACATTCATTCTCGTCAGTGACATGTTAACTCATGTTAAATCTCACAAGCGACCTACGAATTAACAAATCTCACTAGCGACATGTTAGTTCACACTAAATGTCAATAGTGTCTTGTTAATTAACGTTAAATCTTGCTAGCAACATGCTAGATCACGCAAATTCTCACTAGTGACATGCTAGATCATGCTAAATCTTGATAGCAACTTGTTAATTAACAATAAATCTTGCTACCAATATGCTAATTCAGCGAATTCTTGCCAGCAACATGCTTATTTATGTTAAATGTTGCTAATGACTTCGGAATTCATTCTAAATCTTGCTAGCAACAAGATAATTAACATTAAATCTTGCTAGCAAAATTGATCATCAATTGATTAAATTATGATCAAAGAACATAACGACACCTTAGTAACTGCCTAGAAACAACGCAAGGCAATAACTAACAAGTGTGTGTATATATGCTCAAGATCTAATTCTTTCCATCTATCTGTAAACTTAAACAACTTTTTAAGCTTTTACAAATAAATTTAACTTTCAGGATAGGCTTTCTCAAGCCAACTGAAGTTTATATCATAAACTTCCTCTATCTAGTTACTCATGTTCTTTTTCAATTCCCTGTAGTAGTTAAACTGGGTCTTGATGTTGAACAAGTGCCTTTTGAACTTGTTGAGCTGTTTCTGGAAAGTCTCAATCAGGTCCTCCAAAGAACTCTCCATTTCCCTCTTCACTGTGATATTCACAGGCAACTTTTCTTTGCTGTCACCACTTTTCTTCTCTCTGAGGACAGTTTCAGTTGTCCACTGCACAAAAGAAACTTGGGTTTGACCATCATAGTCAGACTGAATCTTGAGGTCTTGTAGCCTGCAGTTCTCGCATTCTACATACATGCATGGCTTAAATGTTGGATTACAGCAAGTTTCCTCAGCAAGAGATTCCAACTCTGTTCTCTCCAGAAGTTTAAGTCCATGAAGTTTCTCCACAATAAATTCCAAGTTTTCATGCACCTTACATAGTATCTCTGTCTGCAATGGTTGGATGGACTACCGAGTATGGGCGCATTCGGCAGAAGAGTGTATAGGAAAGTTTGCTAGAGACGTTTTCCAGCAGGAATTTCCTATGGAGGTTTTTCATGGTGTCAGTCATAAACTGCTTCTGCTTTTTTACTTTTCCCTTTGTTACGGTCTGCTTTTTACCTGCTGTTGAACGACTTGCGTCATCCCTTGTGTAAAAGGCAACAACCTGGTCTTGCAGTTTTGAGTGTGTGGATATGTATTTCTTCCTGGAAAAACAGGCTATTTCGTCCCCATTTGTGTTCACATTCTTGCAAAATCGTTTGGCTGAGACACCCAGTGTGTCATGATGTTCTGGAACCTGTATTTTTTTCAATATTTTTCCAGATACGATTCTGGCGATTAGGTTCCTGGTCTTTTCTTTTGCTGCACACTGAAATTGTTTGAGGCTTTTCACAAGTGCATGATGATAGACCAGAGTTCTCCGCACATCATTACTGACAGGACTTTTTCCGAGCATCCTTTTTGCTCTTTTCCTAGGAGAGTCGACACAGCTGTTCATAGCGCTTACGGTATTTGTCTGTTTTTATTTGAGCTTTAAGCTTTTCCTTGAGTTTGTGCTTCTCAATGTATATTTTCTGGTACTGTCTTCTAGTCCTTCTTCCTTGTATTCTCTGTCTGAAAGTACATGAAGACTTTTTTTTTTTTTTTTTTTTTACATTGCAGGTGTCATTTAAAGCGTTTGAAATTAATTGTCACCATGCCACCATGTAATTTTGCATTTTAATCTAACATACTTTTTCATGAGACATTGTTCTGTTTGAGGTTCTTTCTACATAACCTTCTAACCTTCCTGGTTGTGGAACTTGTTGTTCCTCGCTGTCAGGACTCAGTGGTGGGGTAACAATAGCAGATGCCTGTTTCTTTCTGCGTCTGCTCTGTTCCTGAGCTATTCTCCAGGCCTTTCTCTTGGCACGTTTTTCCCTCTCACTCTGTTCAGATATGGGCTTATAGTATGCACCTTGCTCCCTCTTTTCTCTCCCTTTCTGCCGGCCTTTTTCCAAATATGCCTCCCTTTTTGCAGGATCAGCATCTCGCCGTGCACGGTAACGGCGCTGCTTTTCTGCAGCAGATAATCGTGGCATTTGCCTGAAAACAAGTTTACTTATAATATTTATTGCAAAGTATTTTATAGTTACTGTACAATTAGAACATTAAATGAACTCCTGAAAACTATAAGAACATGAATGTCAACTATATTACTCTTGGGCAACTATGTTACCTTTGCAGAGTAACATAGGTGACTGGTAACCTAGTTGACATTTTTGCTGTTTTCAGAGATAATCAAAATGGTTGCCTAGCACCAGACACCACATGACATTTTACGGAGAGGTTCTTGTAAATATTAAATGTACAACTGCGTAAAATTGAAATTTAATGTTATTTATGAATTCATTGTAGTAACATTGTTGACATATGAGAAGTACACATTTGCCCCAAGCACTAATTTAGGTGAAATAACTGAAAATGAGGAGGGAGAACTTGCCTTGGAGTCTTGCTAGTTTTATCTTTAGAAGGAAATTACATGTGGAGCAGGTCATGTGATTTGGAAAACACACTCTTCCTTGAGGGGTGTATTTGCTATGGGTAACTTAGATGACAGTGACTTCTCGGACACATTCAATTTGTCAATTTCTATTGAAAATGTGACATATTGCCCAAAAAGACACATTGCTCACAATTACCTCAATGTAAACAATATAATTAACTTTTTTTGAATAAGTGTTTTTTTAAGTAATGAGATTGTGGTTGTGATTCATTTCGGACGGTTATTTAGTTGACATTTTAGGGATATCTAGTAAATATATAAATGTTTATTTCCATAATACTTAACTATGAAATTTGTAAAGACAAGATCATGAAGAACACTGAAGACTTTTAAAATTTTATTTTAATAAGCATGTTTGCCAGATAAATGTCATGGACATGAAAACTCCCTCAATTATATATTGACCCTTATGACATGAAAAACTTTTGAATAGGTTAATGCAATGCAAAGTATATGATTATTGATGCAGCCTGTTCAATGCGGCTTAGCTGTAACACCGTGTTACAACTAACCACGCGTTGTCTTGTTTACTTCAGGACCGGCTAGCAGTCACGTCTTTCAAAATGGTATCATCTTTTAGCCAAGATGGTAATCATAACAATATAAGAGTGGACTAACACACTTTCACACATTCTTTGAAAATCGAAAAACAACTGCTATTACAAATTTACACGCTGCCAAAAGAGTTTTTCCTTTGGTTCTCATCCAAACTTCGCTGAAATTTCAGTGTGGTGAAAAGCCATTTGCACGTCACATTTAAGACGTGCAACTATCTAAAGTTTGTTACTATTTACGCCGCGTTACTTTGTGCCCCGCGCTCCCCTACTTTCTTACAATCTTATTTTGTTATGATTACCATCTTGACTAAAAGATGGTACCATTTTTGAAAGATGTGAAATACAGCGACTGCTAGCCGGTCCTGAGGTTAACAAGACACCGCGGGGTAACATGGTGTTGCAACTAAGCTGCACACTGCATAACCTACATAAATAATCAGATATTTTGCCGTGTATTAACTTGTACAAATCTTCATTACATTGTCCAAAGCATAGAAAAAAGGTTTCACTCATAAGTTATGCTTATGACCATTGAGACTTAAAAAAAAAAAATTATGAAACACAAATTCATGAATGAACATCCATTGAATAACATGCGTTACTACTAACCCTCTGTCTGTTACAACGAGCCCCGCTCAGAGGGTAAGAAGTAACATTTTACTCCTGGTGCTTTTGGCGATACTGCACAGAAACGGTAGGTCCGACGAACATGAAAACTGTGCTCATTTATAGGAGAGGCTTTCATGTTGTTTGTCTAACCCTATTACTTCATTATTTGGCCAAAACTGAAAAGTGTCACGTTGTGCCCCGTACTCCCCTAGTTGGTTAATTCCACATGTAGAACTTGTAAAAGTTTCTCAGATGCTGGTGGGAGAAATGAAAACCTTATAAATGAATTTCAGAGCTGCCGGGGGAGATGACTAATGGGGAGCTCTTCAGTTCTTCTGAGGCTGCTTGGGATGCCATGTCTCCGGAGTTGAGGTGTGGTGAGGATCTCATGAAGCTGCAACTTAACGGTCCAGAAGTGGCAGAAATTGTGCTTTGTCGAGGTAACCTAAATTAATATTTGCTAAAGTTGAATCTGGCACGATGTCTGAGTTTATACTGTCAGCTTTTTAAATGTGAACTGCAGGATCAATAATTCCATGTGTAAGTCATAATCCTCCTTTTTTTTTTTCAGATAATGGTGCACCTGTTCCCCTCACTGAGTTGCCACCTCATTGTGGATACTCCACTCCCACTTTTGGAGGTCTTGTCTATGCTACACCCTATGATGGTTGTGGTGTCATGCAACGGGTATTGTTTTTTTCCAATTCCACTTATTGTGAGAGTACGGAGTAAGGAGGATCAACCTGGATGTTCATGATGTTTTTCAGGGAAGGCGTTATGTGATTCAGTTTCAGTGGCATGGAAACTTTGCAGTTGTTTCTTGTCCCATGATGTCTAGAAGTGCAAATGGACCTTACCTTGAGACTAATCCTCTTGACGAGTCTACCTCCACGTCCATTGAAGTGCTGAAACCTCGAGCTCCTGGATATCCTGAGACATTTCTGCAAAGTTTTTGGCCGTATAACTACCCTCCGTACAACTATCCAGGCAAAGGTTATCCCACAGTTAAGCCAGCTGATGTTCCGACCCAGAAGCCCCAACAGCCTATTAAATCCCCAGTATTTTGGCAGCATAACTACCCTCTGTACAACCATCCTGGTAAAGGTTATCCCACAGTTAAGCCAGCTGGTGTTCCGACCCAGAGTGTTCCGACCCAGAATCCCCAACAGCCTATCCAATCCCCAGTGTTTTGGCCCTATAACTACCCTCCGTACAACTATCCTGGTAAAGGTTATCCCACAGTTAAGCCAGCTGGTGTTCCGACTCAGAATCCCCAACAGCCTATCCAATCCCCAGTGTTTTGGCCCTATAACTACCCTCCGTACAACTATCCTGGTAAAGGTTATCCCACAGTTAAGCCAGCTGGTGTTCCGACCCAGAATCCCCAACAGCCTATCCAATCCCCAGTGTTTTGGCCCTATAACTACCCTCCGTACAACTATCCTGGTAAAGGTTATCCCACAGTTAAGCCAGCTGGTGTTCCGACCCAGAATCCCCAACAGCCTATCCAATCCCCAGTGTTTTGGCCGTATAACTATCCTGGTAAAGGTTATCCCACAGTTAAGCCAGCTGGTGTTCCGACCCAGAATCCCCAACAGCCTATCCAATCCCCAGTGTTTTGGCCCTATAACTACCCTCCGTACAACTATCCTGGTAAAGGTGATCCCACAGTTAAGCCAGCTGGTGTTCCGACTCAGAATGCCCAACAGCCTATCCAATCCCCAGTGTTTTGGCCCTATAACTACCCTTCATACAACTATCCTGGTAAAGTTTATCCCAGAGCTAAGCCAGCTATATCTCAGGTTCGGTCCCAGAAGCCTCAACTTCCAGTATACCCCCCAGTGTCTTGGCCGTTTTACTACACTCATTCCAGCCATCCTGGCCAATCAAAGGAACCAGCTCCAATCTCCCCATCACCAGCAAAAACCCAAAAGCTCCAGTCCAGGATGTACCCTGGAGAGCTATTCCCATAGTATAATTACTACCCTTGTTGTTTGCAACACAAATATCCACAATACCCAGTTCAAGCTACTACACCACCCATAACTACCACTCCTCAACCCTGTACTGCATCTGTTAAATGCAAACTGCCTCCCAACGAATTATCACAGAACTACATGCCACCCGGTTTTATGCTTCTCGAAGGAAAAACCCCTTCGCCCCTAGATTTGTGGCCTTGACCAAAACTGCAGCTGCCTCTCCCATGAAACTTATGTGCAAACGCTGGAGACTTTCAGAATTAGTTTGGTAGTCTACTGCACATGTGTCTTTTGAAACATTGCATCCTGCTTTAATGCTGATGTAGGTTCATTGTGTGTGTAGATTGACTGCAAAGTGATTCTTGCTTGTGTCTGCTTCAATAAATCAAATATGGTCCCAAATTCTTGTTGGTTTTCACTTCAACACCATTACTCTTCAGTGTCGAATGACTCTAATGTGCTTTATTGCTTAAGAAATGTTTTTATCAATGTTAAACATTTGTGCTGCTTAATATTTTGGTGGAAACCTTTGTTTGTTTTTCAGGGTTCTTTAACATTAGATAAATATCAATGTCTAACATTATAAATGTCTTTTTACTGCTACTTGATCAATTAATACACCTTTGCTAAATGATTAATAAAATCATACTTTTGGAGTGTTTAGTACAACACCAACCTGTTATACTCTCTTGTGTGCTTTATCTTGTAGCTTTTCATCCTTGATGAAGGTGTTGACCAGGTCTGCTTGACTGCGCCTCAGAACATCTCATGGATGGATGCATTTCATTGTGCTACAATCTCAAACAACTCTCTGTAGTTCTCACAGCTGAAGTCCAATCAGACATTGACTGAGGAAAAGTGTTAAAGCAATAAGAGCAGTGTTGGGGTAATGCATTTAATGTAACGCAAGATTACTTTGTAAAGAAGTGCATTGCTTTTACATTTATAATACAAGTTATTTTTTTTCAAAGAAGTGTTGCAAGATACTGAAGACAAGTGGTCATGACTGAATTTGGTAGGTCGTATGATAATGACATCTATTACATTTATGTTTAGATTACGTTCATACTACATACACGCAAACTATGTAAAACATGCTTTTAGCAGTCATGAAATAACTACTTATTCAGAATAAGTACCTACTTGACCTTCTGTACGGCTGATTGTTTCAGGCGGACCATTTTGACTGCTGCCGTTTCCTGTTTGCTCGAGTGGATTGCATTTGTTTGCGTCGTATAAACTTGTTTTTGTTTTAGATTTTAAACTCGACGTTCGTTCTTATTGCTCAATACAATACTAAATTATTTAATAAACTTTAATCGTTAGCTTTAATCTTAGTCGCTAAACGCATTAGCATTTTGCTATCTTATTGTCCGTGCATACAGTGTTTTCTCGCTTGCGCCTTTTTTCCGAGTTCATCAAACAACTGGTGAAATGGATCAACACACACGGTGAGTCATGTCATCTCTTATAATTGTTACATGTACTGCCTGCTTCATGCATACTGTCTATCTCTGTCAGCAGCCAGGGCTTTACATGTGATAAATGTAGGGACATATTCAGGCTGAAAGAGAAGATCTCAGAATTAGAGACACTCATCCAAACTTTAATCGAGGATAGTAAGAATGCAAGGGCTTTGCATACTGCTTTGGATGCGACTAGCTTAGCAAACCCTGTACAATGTTCGGTTCCGGCTGTAGAGCCCGTGCAGCAGGGCAACTGGGTGACTGTGAGATGGCATAATCGTGGGTAAAAAAAAAACACTGTTCCATTCCGATTAGAACATCAAACAGGTTCTTCCACCCACTGAGAAACCTGTTGAAAGTGCCCTTGTGATTGGCGATTCTATAACTCAGAATGTGAAAATAGAGACTCCAGCCACCATAGTCACATGTTTGCCGGGAGCCAGAGCGCCTGATGTCAAAGCACATTTAAAAGTGCTGGCTAAGGCTAATCGTAAATATTCTAAGATTGTTATTCACGTCGGCGCTAATGATGTCCGACTTCGCCAGTCGGAGATCACTAAAACTAATATTAAAGGTGTGTGAACTCGCAAGTACGATGTCAGGCACTGTAATTTGCTCTGGCCCTCTTCCTATGCGCAGGAGTGATGAGATGCTTAGCAGATTATCTTCGCTCAATGGCTGGATGTCTAAGTGGTGCCCGCAGAATAACATAGGGTTCATACACAATTGGAAATGTTTTTGGGGCAGACCTGACCTGTTGAAAAGAGATGGTATTCATCCTACCTGGGATGGTGCCGCTCTTCTCTCTAGTAATTTTGCACATAGTCTTAGAGCTAAACCTTGACTAACTGGGGTCCAGGTCAGGAAGAAGACAAACTGGCTAAACCGACCGTCTGCTAGCTGTCTCACGTCACAGAGGTCAGATAAATTCCAACACATAGAGACTCTTTCACCTAGATATCATCCTATAGAGACTGTGTCTGTTCCCCGAATTAGCAAATACCAAAAATTCTCACAACCGTTTAAGGGCAAAAATTTAATTGATTTACAAAGAACGGATATAACACAAATGAACAAATGATAAGGCTTGGGTTACTGAATATACGATCCCTTTCCTCAAAAGCACTTATTGTAAATTATATGATTACAGATCATAAACTAGATGTGCTGTGTTTGACAGAAACCTGGCTAAAACCAGATGATTACGTTACTTTAAATGTATATTGTTGTTACACCCCGTCTAGGGAAAAGGGTGCAACATGAAAAACACAAAAAGGTAATATTTCAAAAATGATAAATTTATTAATCTGAATGTTGGGACATAAGATTCAGGAGCCGACAAGGCCAAAACAACAAACAAAAATTCCTTGTTTCAAAACCTCTTACTTAAACCCTAACCTCAAAGTAAAGAAAAGAAAATACAATGTACAAACCTAACTCCCTAACCAAAAAGCAAAGATCAAACAACTTACAATAAACAAAAATGGCGTCGGTCTCCCTACTTTCCCAAATAATAATAAGTATTTACAATATGTACAATCAGGCGACCAAACTTTGAAAGGGCAATCCAAAATCAGTGTCAAACAGGCAAATTAGTCAAATCCAACAATCTCTTCAAACACAAACTAATTCAAACAAAGACTCACAGTTTTCAACACTTAACAAATTCAACTCTCTCAACAATAACACAGCTTCTACAACATGCATCAAACAACCTCTCTCCATTCTCCCCAATATCTCTCTCTAGAGGAAGTGATGACATGCTTCTTTTAAAGTGCTGTGCACCAATCAGGAGAGAGCATCAATCAGCGTGTAGTAGCCAATCAACATGAGGTTTCTAGACAGAGACACAAACACATAGAGATACTAACAGAAAAACAGAGAAATAACAATACAGAACCATAGGGTCGTAACAATTGTACATTACTTTAAATGAGTCCACCCCTCAAGATTACTGTTATAAACATGAGCCTCGTCTGAAAGGTAAAGGAGGAGGTGTTGCTGTCAAGTCAAGTCACCTTTACTTATATAGCGCTTTTTACAATACAGATTGTTTCAAAGCAGCTTTACAGTGGTCACATGAAAACATGTTTGGCTGAACGGCAGCCTTAAAAGAGCAGGCAAATTAATACAATTGATGAATATTAAGTGTTAAGTTTTGATTATTGATTGATTTGATTGATTGATAGTTTGATTATTATATTGATAATTCAAGTCTAATATTAAGTCTAATTTGGTCCGATTGGAGATGGGTTCATGATCTACACAGGGGAGGGTTTTGTAGAGGCACGGTCTCCGCAGACACTTCAGGGCAGTGCTGTGCTCGTGTCCAGGTGCAGGTCCTTCATCTGATCTGGATACGGCCCAGATCCGGCTGACCACGGTAACCTCGGAATAAACAGAGAACAATATCAGCGTAGATGCCATTCTTCTTCTGATGTATCGAGTACATCAGATGTTATGGGAATGTTCCCGTTTCTGGCTGACCTACATTATGCAGCCTAACAATCATTTTACATGATTTGGATTAAAAATTTATGTATAATGTGTTATGTGTATGCCAGGTTGAAGAGATGTGTTTTTAGTTTAGATTTAAACTGACGGAGTGTGTCTGCTTCCCAAACTGTATTAGGAAGACTGTTCCAGAGTTTAGGAGCTAAATAGGAAAAAGATCGACCGCCAGCAGTTGACTTTGAGACTTGAAAACTATGTTGGCATTAATGGAGTTGCATTAGCCTGGTTCAAATCCTACTTATCTGACCGTTATCAGTTTATAAATGCAGTAAATGAGGAGATGTCATATCAATCACGGGTTCAGTATGGAGTTCCTCAAGGTTCAGTACTAGGACCATTGCTTTTCACCTTGTACATGCTTCCTTTGGGTGCAATTATTAGGAAGCATGGCATTAGCTTTCAATGTTACGCTGATGATACTCAGCTCTATATTTCTTCTCATCCTGATGAAACGTACCAATTCACTAAATTAAGAGAATGCATAACTGATATAAAAAATTGGATGACTAATAACTTTCTACTGCTTAATTCTGAAAATACAGAGATTCTAATTATTAAACCAAAAAGTTCTGCACGTAATAATCTAGACTACTGCCTAACACTTGATGGCTGATCTGTCAAGTCTTCGTCGTCAGTTAGAAACCTGGGTGTGCTCTTTGATACCAATCTTTCATTTGAAAGCCACGTTTCTAGCATCTGTAAAACGGCATTCTTCCATCTTAAAAATATATCTAAATTGCTAGGAAAAGTTAGTTCATGCGTTCATGAGTTCAAGGCTAGATTATTGTAATGCTTTACTAGGTGGTTGCCCTGCACGCTTAATAAACAAATTCAAGCTGGTCCAAAATGCAGCAGCTCGAGTTTTTAATAGAACCAGGAAGTATGAGCATATTACACCAGTTCTGTCAGACCTGCACTGGATTCCTATTAATCAACGAATACATTTTAAAATCTTGCTAATGACTTACAAAGCATTAAATGGTTTAGCTCCACAGTACTACCTGGCGTCCATTACAATGGACATGACATTTCACGCCCCTTTTTGTTTTACTTTTTGAGCACTTTTCCTAATTTAAAGCATGCACCCCAAGAGATTAGACCCTTGTCATCCTCTAGATGGCAGTAAAGTTCTGGATGTGGAAATTTAAAAAAAACCCACTACATTTGAAGTGAGGCACGGGGGCGCTGTTTTTCACCTACAGAAGGAAGCTGCATTTTCTACAGTTATACAGTGGTATCTCGAGATACGAAATTAATCCGTTCCGAGGCGGCCTTCGTATAATGAGTTTTTCGTATCTTGGAACACATTTTACATGTAAAATGGCTAATCCGTTCCAAGCCCTCCAAAATCACCCCGTTAAATTTCATAATAAAGCTAAATTGACCTATAAACAATGAAATAACGTAAAATGTCGATGTGGCAAGGGGGGCGTGGATATAAACAGCCTGGAAGGGAAAGACGGAGAGAGAGATCCGGGCGAGACGCGAGTCGGCACGGAAGCGGTGAATGCGAGGCTCACGAGCGAAACGAAAGTGAAACCGAAACCGAGAGAGATTGCGAGTGACACGGAACTCAGAGGGAGAAGTGACTCAGGAGAGTGGGACAGTGGGATTGAAACGCACCTGCTTATGTTTTGTTTTGTGTTTTGATTTATTTAAGACTCTAAAGAAATAAAAGCTTGTGAGTCTCAGTAAGCTGACCTTGCCTCCTTCCTTCTCCGTGACTAACGATATCTATCTGTGCATTTTACAATTTTTCTTGTTATTTGGGATATGTAGGACCTAATAAATACAATATCCACAAAAAAAATGTTTACAGGTATTGTACAGATGTCCTAATGTGGTATCATAATGTTATTTGCTGTTAAGGCCAGTGGGGGCATATGAGAAAAAAACAAAAACAAAAAAAAAAACAGTGGCGTAATGTTGTGAAATCCCCACCAGATGGGGTGGCCAACAGCGCTAAGATTGACAGAATGGGCTATTATTGTCTCGAGAGTCAAATATGTAATGTTCTGAGATATGAGATAAAAAAATACAATTATCACAGTAATACTACATTTTTGAAAAAATGTCATATGCAGAATATACAATTCTGTGATCAGTGCAAGGTGCACTACTGCTCTGTGCCACTTGGGAATACCTGGAAAGAAACACACAGCCTATGTGTGTGTGTAAAGTCACTGGATGCAGTCTCCCAATGCATTTCCTATGAGAGGTGTATTTTGTTAAAAATGTGCAATCTTTTTTTGTAAAAAAAACCCCTCAAAATTAAAGTTTAAATGTTATATTGTTCAGGTTCTTGACCTAGAAATGTAAAAAAAAATGTATATAACATTTTTTAATTGTCTATAGGACTTTATAGCCAGGGGTGCACATAACTTTTTCAGTGAGTTACTCAGGTGAGTACCAGGAGATTGTGTTTGGTACTCACATATGTAGTAATTGTCCTAATAAATGCAGTCTTTCTCACTGTCCTCTTCACTGTCGCCTCCACTGTCCTCTGAGGCGCGATCGACCTGTCCTCCGCGAACGCGGAAGTAGCGGAGCAATCGATCTGTCGACGGTTGCGGCGTCAAAAGAGCCATATATGGCTCGCGAGCCATAGGTTTCCGACCCTTGGCGTGAGCGATGCTCTGCATGATCCGCGTGCCCCCTTCACGTGAATGATATGCACTTCAGTGCGCTCATCGTTAACTTTTCGTCTCAGGCTCCAGTTGGCGTTTCTTTGAAGGTGGTGAAACGCCAAAAAAGCTGCTTAATGTCTGTTGCTTTTTGGACATCTCTTACTGTAAGGTTGTGTACGATGAGATGAGAAGATCGGTTAAGTACGCAAAGGCGCTTAGTGACTCAAGTGGGCTTACGCATTTATGATTTTTGTTGCGCATGCGTACCTGCATACCAGTTATGTGCACCCGTGTTTATAGCAACCTGATTTACAACGCTTTAGTCCTGATGTCCATTACAATGGACATCAAAAAGTTCTATGAAGGAGTTATGAATTAATTTTTTTTATTATTATTTATGCCTAAATTAATGGGATTTTTTTTTTTTTTTTTTACCTAGAACCTAATTCAGGTCTGAAGGGGTAGTCCTTCACGTCTATTGCGATCCCAAAATACTGACCATCTTATAATACCTAGAATATCAAAGTCACCTTCTGGCGACAAGCTTTTTCCTACTTAGCTCCTAAACTCTGGAACAGTCTTATACAGTTTATACAACCTAATAAAGTTCGGGAAGCAGACACACTCTGTCAGTTTAAATCTAGACTAAAAACACATCTCTTCAACCTGGCATACACATAACACATTATACATACATTGAATGTATACATATTTAATCCAAATCATGTAAAATGATTGTTAGGCTGCATAATTTAGGTCAGCCGGAACCGGGAACATTCCCATAACATCTGATGTACTCGATACATCAGAAGAAGAATGGCATCTACGCTGATATTGTTCTCTGTTTATTCCGAGGTTACCATGGTCAGCCGGATCCGGGCCGTATCCAGATCAGATGAAGGACCTGCACCTGGACACGAGCACAGCACTGCCCTGAAGTGTCTGCGGAGACCCTGACTCTACTAAATCCTCCCCTGTGTAGATCATGAACCCATCTCCAATCGGACGAAATTAGACTTAATATTAGACTTGAATTATCAATATAATAATCAAACTATCAATCAATCAAATCGATCAATAATCAAAACTTAACACTTAATATTCATCAATTGTATTAATTCGCCTGCTCTTTTAAGGCTGCCGTTCAGCCAAACACACTTTGTTTATAATGTTTTCATGTGACCATTGTAAAGCTGCTTTGAAACAATCTGTATTGTAAAAAGCGCTATATAAGTAAAGGTGACTTGACTCAAGAGAGTATGTGATTTCAGACAGTCATAGGCTGTGTCCAAAATCACACCCTTTACCATAAAATAGGCCATTATTTGAGGGGACACAGATTTGTAATGGTGTCTGAAACCATAGTGGACACTACTGAGTACACTCTTCAATCCCATAATGCACTGCAATAAAGATTATACAACTATTGTGCTAGAGAATACCCAAAATGCACTGTGTGAATCATGCATCACATTAATTCCTGCATCTGATAAATTGGTGCCCAGATTTCCATGAGAGAGTTCAAGATAATCACGAGTTTCATCACTGACATCACTGACTTCATGACTGAACTTTTCTTCTTCTGAGCGCCAGCATAGGTTTGTGTGAGCTGCTCTCTCTACTGTATAGATATTAATTTGCCTTTCCTTCAGCCTGAGGATTATCTGTTTCACTTCTGGTGTGAAAGGGCCTTTACATTTGCCAAACATAGAACTTGATTTGTTATTAAAAAACAAAAATGCAAGCCCAGCACAGGTGAGAAGAAGTACTGCAAAAGTAACATAACATTATTTTCTATTTAAGTAGTGCAACTTGTTACTTTATTAGGGAGTAACGCAACATTAAAATACCTTAAAACTAAAGGTAACTTTTCCCAACATTGAATAATGTTTGTGTCGGCTACGTGTCCTTTCTCAAGAGACTAACCTTTTGTGTCTCCGCATATCTCGGATCCAGAGGAGGCCAAGCTCTTGACCCACAGAACTGACAGCATATTGGAGAGTCCTGTTGAGGTTGCGGCTCAGTAAAAAACACGGTTTATTTATTCAAAATGAGTAATTTTTTAAGATCTTACACTACTATTACTGGCAAAGATCAAATATATGGGCTACCTGATGATTGCGCATCCTCTCCTGGGACTCTTTTGTATCTTAAAACTCCTGGAAGCCCACGACAGAGATCTGGTCACTGCAGAATCAGCATCTGACAAAGTGAAAAACAACTTGATTCATTTATTTACATTTACATTAATGTATTTGGCATCTAAAGCAACTTAGATTGAATTCAAGAAACACATTAACATTCTAATCAATTCTTACTTTCCCTGGGAATCAAACCCATGACCTACAGTTCAAGCGGAAAGCTCATTTGTTTATTTTGGCAACTTTAATTTTTTTGTCTTGTTTTTTCTATATCTGTTAAAACGTTTTTTTTTTTTCACTTTGGAACAGTACAAGCAAACTACAAAACGTTGCTGGTTTTCTTCCAAACAACACTCAATTCTAAACAAAGTCTGCAATAGACGACGAATTCACTTGCTCACCTGGCTGAAAAGTTGTCCTTTGATTTTTCATATCCCATGTGTATTCCTGGGGAATGCTTAGGAGCTTATGTGTCCATTACAAGTCCAATGGTCTGGACAAATTTTTTTCCTGCAGCTTCTTCTACGTGAAAATGACTGTTACTGAAAGACTGTTTAATGATGTTTTTTCCCTCTTTGTCACACTGATCAATCCTCAGGGAATGAATGGTAAGACCATTTGGATTGTTCCACAGCAGTGCACTGAAGGCATGCAGTGTTGATGGTATCCATGGATATTCGAGAGCCCATACAAGAGTTGTCCAGCCTGTAATATCAAACGCTGTGGGAGACGTAAGCATTCAGACAGACCTGAATGTCCAAACACCAGAAGCACATTTCTGCTGCATTCGATTCTAATGGTCTTTGCACAACTAGTATTTTCATGAACGATTCCTCATAACCTATTTGTTTTCTCAGTATATGGTTGTATTTTGAGTTGTAGTTCATGTGCAAATTTCCATCACAAAATATCAGAGAACAACACATAATTTGAGAAGGTGGAAATGTTCATTATCTTTCTATCTAATCAGAACACAGTAGCAACTCCTTGCAACCAGTCTATGTCTTAGCAAGGGCTATGGAGGACTTAAAAACTTTATTAGACCAAAAGTAAAGTTTACTATACTAAAATGACTGTTGTCATTTAAATGTAAGCGACAGATGTTTTCAGTGCGAATAACCCAGAGAGAAAATGTGACGTTAAAAAAAACAGCACACGCTGTGTGTTCATTGATAGGAACAGGTGATTTTAATTGTGCGCGTTGATTTCCATAATGTGTCAATGCTTAAAGCAGCGCGCGCCAGTCAGACGTGAGAGCAGCACGATGGCGAGGGGGAAAATACGAGCGAAGCTGGTCGTGTTTTTCATGTGCCTTGTTTTACTCGAGTGTCGAAGTGAGCCTGTGTTCCCCGGAACGCTAGAAGAAGACGATGGAGGCAGCGAAAGTTTATCAGAGCGATCCGTGTTGCTCCAGGAGGAATTTGATGAGTCTTTGGCTGGTTTTCAGGATCTCGGTGACTACGCTGATGCCGCAGGTGTGAAGCCCCGATGGGCGCTTGGTTTCACTTCATTGTTATAATGCAGTTTTTTCGGTTTTCAGCGCGGGGCACAACGTAACACTTTTTGGTTTTAGCCAAATAATGAACAAAGTAATGGGGTTAGACAAACCATATTTGTACACAAGCCACTTACTGGTTTGATGTACGTCGGACCTACAGTTTCTGTGCAGTATCACCAAAAGCGCCAGGAGTGAAATGTGACCACTTGCCCCGTGAGCGGGGCTCGTTGTAACGGACGGCGTGTTAGCTGTAACACCATGTTATCCAATGGGTGTTCATTGGCGTATTTTTATTTCTTAAAAGTTGAGTCTTGACGATTATAAGCATAACTTATGAATGGAATGTATGTTTGTAATGCTCTGAACAATGTAATGGGTCAATATATAATTTTGGGAGATTGAGTTTGAAAACTTCTGGGAAAAAATATATATTTACAAAATATTATCTTTTCTGATATCATCCCTGAAATATTTAGTGTTTAGTCATTGCCAAGCTCAGGCATAATTGATTTCAGATATTTAGTTTTAAAAACATGAAGATTACTCATTATTTGGTCATCTATGTTACGGACAAAACCTATAGGTTTTAACTTTTGGTAAATGGCAGACATTTAAAAAAAAATCATTATTCTTGGAAGAACGTGTGTCTTTTTACCTACCCTTTCAAGTAAAATACCCAATTAATTAAGAAAATACATATTTTGTTCAATTGATACCCCAAATTTCAAGTACTGCAGTAAACGGTCTTTATATTTTGTTTCCAAACTGCTTATTTCATGATAATAATCTTGATTAACTTATGCTGAGGTATATATTTGACAGGTACTCATTTTATAAATATTTACTTGGAGATTAGGGAATCATCAAAATGCATAGATTTTTTTTTTTTTAAACTTAATGGTAACTTAACTGACAGCCCAGTATCATAGTTGACTGGACATGACAAAGTATGATACAAACAATCCTAAACTATATAAATTACATGTTAGCTAATATTGTATTGCATTTAATCAAGACCTGTTGAATATTTCAAGACATAAAGGATAAATACAGACGCACATCAGTTTACAAGGATCAATCACAACTTTATTAACAAGCACATATATCATAAGCAAGAGATCCCAACATAGAAAACAACAATAACAGTCTCAAAAACCGCACTTGCACAAAAATTCCACCATGTAAACATTTTGAAAATCTTGTTTGTGGAATGAAATACAGTAGTGCATTGTATTGAACAAAAATAAGTAACAATAACCAAATAGTGTTATTCTGTTGGTTAACAGAATAAGTGTGCTGTTTTGGATCACAATTTTAATAGTGCACACAGTTGTATCTCAAAAATATTCATGTCAGAACCCAAGTAAACCATTGGCATACCCTCCAACGTCCAGGCACCCATGAAACCGGCGGAGACAGAACACACTCCACATTTTTTAACCCAAGAACATGGCCAATTATGGATAGTTTTTCAATGACTTTGTCAATCTCCATCAAGTAATCTTTGAGTGTGTGTGTCCTTAACCATGAAGATATGATTTGGCAGTATCTTCCCACATCTCTTTTTATTTCAACATGACGCGCAGTCACGTTGTGTGGGGCAGGAATCAACCTGAGCACATCCTCAAATGGATACCAGAGCGTATCCTCTCGCATTGGCCAGTAGTAACGATTGTGTCCCACTCTGTGCATGCACTTAACATGAACATGTGTCTCACTCACTTCAACAATGGTTCCAGGGTAAACCTCATCATATCTGACACACCACTGACCAACAATGTTATCTCTATCCCACTGTACTTCATGGTCTGGTTGTTCTTGGTGCAATGCAGGAACAGCAGAGTTGATTTTGAAGTCGAAGGCTTGTGCTTGGTAACACTGACATTGCAGAATCTGCCTTGTTGAACACAGGCAGCTCACATCACGGTATGTAAGTTTCCCTGGTGCTTGCGTGATGACCTGGTGAATCCGCATAGTGCATGGTACAGCGGGGAGTCGTTGTGGCATCTGCTGTATGGCCTTTTCCACTGTAGCCTCTTCAATGTAGAAGATCTTGACAGCTGTATTGGTGTTTACCAATGCATTGAAAAGATGTTTAGCAGTGGAAATGTCTTCACCTTGGCTCACCAATCTGTCAGCTGTTCTCTTCAGAAGGCCTCCTACGCCATCGGGAGCACCCTTTCCATGACTGGCCTCAAAAAAGTTCCACGTGCCCGCAGTGAAGCCCTGGTTGAACAATTCAGTTGTCAACATGTAAAAGTTGCCCTTCTGCCTGTATTGTGAGCAGGGACCATCACTGAAAAAGTGGATGATTGACACCTTTTGGGCATGTTTCCTTGAGATGGTTAAGTACTGGGGAGAGGTGTGCCCATATGGCAGGTGGACCCTTTTCTTTACTTGGTGAAATTGTTGTGAAGCACAAGTGGTCTTCCCCACCACCAATGTAGAGGACCCGTGTATGAAGAGTTGCTTTTTGATGAGAAGAGGCAAAATGGACAGCTTGAATCTCTTTGTAAAACTTGCAAGAGTAGTTTTCAGAGAAATCAATGTGTATGAGGCATTCATTACTCTTCATGTTCTTTTTCAATTCCCTGTAGTAGTTAAACTGGGTCTTGATGTTGAACAAGTGCCTTTTGAACTTTGAGCGGTTTCTGGAAAGTCTCAATCAGGTCCTCCAAAGAACTCCCCATTTCCCTCTTCACGGTGATATTCACAGGCAACTTTTCTTTGCTGTCACCACTTTTCTTCTCTCGGAGGACGGTTTCAGTTGTCTACTGCACAAAAGAAACTTGGGTTTGACCATCATAGCCAGACTGAATCTTGAGGTCTTGTAGCCTGCAGTTCTCGCATTCCGCATACATGCATGGCATAAATGTTGGATTACAGCAAGTTTCCTCAGCAAGAGATTCCAACTCTGTTCTCTCCAGAAGTTTAAGTCCATGAAGTTTTTCCACAATAAATTCCAAGTTTTCATTCACCTTACATGGACTCGTATCTCTGTCTGCAATGGTTGGCTGGACTACCCAGTATGGGCGCATTCGGCAGAAGAGTGTATAGGAAAGTTATTAAAGCTATTTCGTCTCCATTTGTGTTCACATTCTTGCAAAATCTTTTGGCTGAGACACCCAGTGTGTCATGAATGATGTTCTGGTACCTGTATTTTTCCAGATACGATTCTGGCGATTAGGTTCCTGGTCTTTTCTTTTGCTGCACACTGAAATCAGGGGCGTAGCCAGAAATTTATTTTTGAGGGGGCTCAGCTTAAAATGAGGGGGCCTGAGCATAACGTAGTAAGCTGGATTGTAGTGAACCTGCGCGGGGACACACCAATAGATCTCTAGTCCATCGCCTTAACCTCTCAGCCAAGACTGGTTGTGATGTGACGCGCTATTGTTGAGTTTCGCGGTGCGTTGCGATCGCCTTGTGCGGCGGGCGATTATGTGTTTTCACAGTCGCGATTTTAAACAATTGAAAATCTGAGGGGGCCCAGGCCCCCCCCCCGTGGCTACGCCACTGACTGAAATTTTTGTTTGAGGCTTTTCACAAGTGCATGATGATAGACCAGAGTTCTCCGCACATCATTACTGACAGGACTTTTTCCGAGCATCCTTTTTGCTCTTTTCCTAGGAGAGTCGACACTGCTGTTCATAGCGGTTCATAGCGCTTGGGGTATTTGTCTGTTTTTATTTGAGCTTTAAGCTTTTCCTTGAGTTTGTGCTTCTCAATGTATATTTTCTGATACTGTCTTCTAGTCCTTCTTCCTTGTATTCTCTGTCTGAAATACTTGAAAGTGACATGAAGACTTTTTTTTTTTACGTTGCAGGTGTCATTTAAAGCGTTTTAAATTAATTGTCACCATGCCACCATGTAATTTTGCATTTTAATCTAACAAGTACTTTTTCATGAGACATTGTTCTGTTTGAGGTTCTTTCTACATAACCTTCTAACCTTCCTGGTTGTGGAACTTGTTGTTCCTCGCTGTCAGGACTCAGTGGTGGGGTAACCATAGCAGATGCCTGTTTCTTTCTGCGTCTGCTCCGTTCCTGGGCTATTCTCCAGGCCTTTCTCTTTGCACGTTTTTCCCTTTCACTCTGTTCAGATATGGGCTTATAGTATGCACCTTGCTCCCTCTTTTCTCTCCATTTCTGCCGGCCTTTTTCCAAATATGCCTCCCTTTTTGCAGGATCAGCATCTCGCCGTGCACGGTAACGGCACTGCTTTTCTGCAGCAGATAATCGTGGCATTTGCCTGAAAACAAGTTTACTTTTATAATATTTATTGCATATTATTTTATAGTTACTGTACAATTAGAAAATTAAATGAACTCTTGAAAACTATAACATGTCATGAATGTCAACTATATTACTCTTGGGCAACTAAGTTACCTTTGCAGAGTAACAGGTGACTGGTAACCTAGTTGACATTTTTGCTGTTTTCAGGGATAAAATCAAAATGGTTGCCTAGCACCAGACACCACATGACATTTTACGGAGAGGTTCTTATAAATATTAAATGTACAACTGCGTAAAATTGAAATTTAATGTTATTTATGAATTCATTGTAGTAACATTGTTGACATATGAGAAGTACACATTTGCCCCAAGCACTAATTTAGGTGAAATAACTGAAGATGAGGAGGGAGAACTTACCTTGGAGTTTTGCTTTATCTTCAGAAGGAAATGACATCATGTGGAGCAGGTCATGTGATTTGGAAAACGCGCTCTTCCTTGAGGGGTGTATTTGCTATGGGTAACTTAGATGACAGTGACTTCTCGGACACATATTCAATTAGTCAATTTCTATTGAAAATGTGACATATTGCCCAAAAAGACACATTGCTCACAATTACCTCAATGTAAACAATATAATTAACTTTTTTTGAATAAGTGTTTTTTTAAGTAATGAGCTTGTGGTTGTAATTCATTTCGGACGGTTATTTAGTTGACATTTTAGGGATATCTAGTAAATATATAAATGTTTATTTCCATAATTATTAACTATGGAATTTGTAAAGACAAGATCATGAAGAACACTGAAGACTTTTAAAATTTTATTTTAATAAGCATGTTTGCCAGATAAATGTCATGGACATGAAAACTCCCTCAATTATATATTGACCCTTATAACATGAAAAACTTTTGAATGGATTAATACAATGCCAAATATATAATTATTGATGCAGCCTGTTCAATGCAGCTTAGCTGTAACAGTGTTACAACTAACCACGCGTTGTCTTGTTTACTTCAGGACCGGCTGGCAGTCACGTCTTTCAAAATGGTATCATCTTTTAGCCAAGATGGTAATCATAACAATATAAGAGTGGACTAACACACTTTCACACATTCTTTGAAAATCGAAAAACAACTGCTATTACAAATTTACACTCTGCCAAAAGAGTTTTTCCTTTGGTTCTCATCCAAACTTCGCTGAAATTTCAGTGTGGTGAAAAGCCATTTGCACGTCACATTTAAGACGTGCAACTATCTAAAGTCTGTTACTATTTACGCCGCGTTACTTTGTGCCCTGCACTCCCCTACTTTCTTACAATCTTATTTTGTTATGATTACCATCTTGACTAAAAGATGGTACCATTTTTGAAAGATGTGAAACACAGCGACTGCTAGCCGGTCCTGAGGTTAACAAGACACCGCGGGGTAACATGGTGTTGCAACTAAGCTGCACACTGCATAACCTACATAAATAATCAGATATTTTGCCGTGTATTAACTTGTACAAATCTTCATTACATTGTCCAAAGCATAGAAAAAAGGTTTCACTCATAAGTTATGCCTATGACCATTGAGACTTAAAAAAAAAAAAATTATGAAACACAAATTCATGAATGAACATCCATTGAATAACATGCGTTACTACTAACCCTCTGTCTGTTACAACGAGCCCCGCTCAGAGGGTAAGAAGTAACATTTTACTCCTGGTGCTTTTGGCGATACTGCACAGAAACGGTAGGTCCGAATATGAAAACTGTGCTCATTTATAGGAGAGGCTTTCATGTTGTTTGTCTAACCCTATTACTTTGTTCATAATTTGGCCAAAACTGAAAAGTGTTACGTTGTGCCCCGTACTCCCTTAGTTGGTTAATTCCACATGTAGAACTTGTAAAAGTTTCTCAGATGCTGGTGGGAGAAATACAAACCTTATAAATGAATTTCAGAGCTGCCGGAGGAGATGATTAATGGGGAGCTCTTCAGTTCTTCTGAGGCTTCTTGGGATGCCATGTCTCCGGAAGTGAGGTGTGATGAGGATCTCATGAAGCTGCAACTTAACGGTCCAGAAGTGACAGAAATTGTGCTTTGTCGAGGTAACCTAAATTTATTTTCGCTAAAGTTGAATCTGGCACGATGTCTGAGTTTATACTGTTATTTACTTTCAGTTTGTCAACTTTTTAAATGTGAACTGCAGGATCAATAATTCCATGTGCTTTAAGTCCTGATCATCTCTATTTTTTTTTCCCAGATAATGGTGCACCTGTTCCCCTCACTGAGTTGCCACCTCATTGTGGATACTCCAGTCCCACTTTTGGAGGTCTTGTCTATGCTACACCCTATGATGGTTGTGGTGTCATGCAACAGGTATTGTTTTTTTCCAATTCCACTTATTGCGAGAGTACAGAGTAAGGAGGATCAACCTGGATGTTCATGATGTTTTTCAGGGAAGGCGTTATGTGACTCAGTTTCAGTGGCGTGGAAATTTTGCAGTCGTTTCTTGTCCCATGATGTCTAGAAGTACAAATGGACCTTACCTTGGGACTAATCCTCTTGAAAAGTCTACCTCCACGTCCATAGAAGTGCTGAAACCTCGAGCTCCTGGATATCCTGAGACATTTCTGCAAAGTTTTTGGCCGTATAACTACCCTCCGTACAACTATCCTGGTAAAGGTTATCCCACAGTTAAGCCAGCTGATGTTCCGACCCAGAAGCCCCAACAGCCTATTAAATCCCCAGTATTTTGGCCGCATAACTACCCTCCGTACCACTATCCTGGTAAAGGTTATCCCACAGTTAAGCCAGCTGATGCTCCGACCCAGAAGCCCCAACAGCCTATTAAATCCCCAGTATTTTGGCCGCATAACTACCCTCCGTACCACTATCCTGGTAAAGGTTATCCCACAGTTAAGCCAGCTGATGTTCCGACCCAGAAGCCCCAACAGCCTATTAAATCCCCAGTATTTTGGCCGCATAACTACCCTCCGT
This sequence comes from Rhodeus uyekii, assembly GCA_037043235.1. Classification (NCBI taxonomy): domain Eukaryota; kingdom Metazoa; phylum Chordata; class Actinopteri; order Cypriniformes; family Acheilognathidae; genus Rhodeus; species Rhodeus uyekii. The sequence goes on from JAWRVZ010000319.1 coordinate 55,123, forward strand.
ACCACTATCCTGGTAAAGGTTATCCCACAGTTAAGCCAGCTTATGTTCCGACCCAGAAGCCCCAACAGCCTATCCAATCCCCAGTGTTTTGGCCCTATAACTACCCTCCGTACTATCCAGGCAAAGGTTATCCCACGGTTGAGCCAGCTGATGCTCCGACCCAGAAGCCCCAACAGCCTATCCAATCCCCAGTGTTTTGGCCGTATAAATACCCTCCGTACAACTATCCTGGTAAAGTTTATCCCAGAGCTAAGCCAGCTATGGCTCAGGTTCGGTCCCAGAAGCCTCAACTTCCAGGATACCCCCCAGTGTCTTGGCCGTTTTACTACACTCATTCCAGCCATCCTGGCCAATCAAAGGAACCTGCTCCAATCTCCCCATCACCAGGAAAAACCCAAAAGCTCCAGTCCAGGATGTACCCTGGAGAGCTATTCCCTTAGTATAATTACTACCCTTGTTATTTGCAACACCAATACCCAGTTCAAGCTGCTACACCACCTCTAACTACCACTCCTCAACCCTGTATTGCATCTGTTAAATGCAAACTGCCTCCCAATGAATTATCACAGAACTACATGCCACCTGGTTTTATGCTTCTTGAGGGAAAAACCCCTTTGCCCCTAGATTTGTGGCCTTGACCAAAACTGCAGCTGACTCTCCCATGAAACTTATGTGCAAATGCTGGAGACTTTCAGAATTAGTTTGGTAGTCTGCTGCACATGTGTCTTTTGAAACATTGCATCCTGCTTTAATGCTGATGTAGGTTCAGTGTGTGTAGATTGACTGCAAAGTGATTCTTGCTTGTGTCTGCTTCAATAAAGCAAATATGGTCCAAGATTCTTGTTGGATTTCACTTCAGCACCATTACTCTTCAGTGTCGAATGACTCTAATGTGCTTTATTGCTTAAGAAATGTTTTTATCAATGTTAAACATTTGTGCTGCTTAATATTTTGGTGGAAATGTTTGTTTTTCAGGGTTCTTTGACAAATGGATAAATATCAATGTTGTCTAACATAAGTGTCTTTTTACTGCTACTTGATCAATTAATTACACCTTTGCTAAATGATTAATAAAATCATACTTTTGGTGTGTTTAGTACAACACCATCCTGTTATACTCTCTTGTGTGCTTTATCTTGTAGCTCTTCATCCTTGTTGAAGGTGTTGACCAGGTCTGCTTGACTGCACCTCAGAACATCTCATGGACGGATGAGTTTCATTGTAGCACAATCTCAAACAACTCTCTGTAGTTCTCACAGCTGAAGTCCAATCAGACATTCATAGACTCAGGAAAAGTGAAATAAGCAATAAGAACAGTGTTGGGGTTATGCATTTAATGTAACGCAAGATTACTTTGTAGTAAAGAAGTGCATTACTTTTACATTTATAATACAAGTTATTTTTTTCAAAGAAGTGTTGCAAGTTACTGAAGACAAGTGGTCATGACTGAATTTGGTAGGTCTCATGATAATGACATTTATGTTTAGATTACGTTCATACTACATACACGCAAACTATGTAAAACATGCTTTTAGCAGTCATGAAATAACTACTTATTCAGAATAAGTACCTACTTGACCTTCTGTACGGCTGATTGTTTCAGGCTTGATATAAACTTGTTTTTGTTTTAGATTTTAAACTCTATGTTTGTTCTTATTGCTAAATACAATCCAATACTAGATTATTTAATAAACTTTAATCTTAGCCGCTAAACGCATTAGCATTGTGCTATCTTACTGTCCGTGCATACAGCGTTTTCTCGCTCGCGCCTTTTTTCCAGAGTTCAGTAAGAATGCAAGGGCTTTAGATACTGCTTTGGATGCGACTAGCTTAGCAAACCCTGTACATTGTTCGGTTCTGGCTGTAGAGCCTGTGCAGCAGGGCAACTGGGTGACTGTAAGACGGCATAATCGTGGGTAAAAAAAAACACTGTTCCATTCCGATTAGAACATCAAATAGGTTCTCCCCCCTGAGTCACGCCACCACTGAGAAACCTGTTGAAAGTGCCCTTGTGATTGGCGATCCAGCCACCATAGTCACATGTTTCCTGGGAGCCAGAGCACCTGACGTCAAAGCAAATTTAAAAGTGCTGGCTAAGGCTAATCGTAAATATTCTAAGATTGTTATTCACGTCGGCGCTAATAATGTCCGACTTCGCCAGTCGGAGATCACTAAAACTAATATTAAAGAGGTGTGTGAACTGGCAAGTACGATGTCAGGCACTGTAATTTGCTCTGGCCCTCTTCCTATGTGTAGGAGTGATGAGATGCTTAGCAGATTATCTTCACTCAATGGCTGGATGTCTAAGTGGTGCCCGCAGAATAACATAGGGTTCATAGACAATTGGAAAAGTTTTTGGGGCAGACCTGACCTGTTGAAAAGAGATGGTATTCATCCCACCTGGGATGGTGCCGCTCTTCTCTATAGTAATTTGGCACATAGTCTTAGAGCTAAACCTTGACTAAATGGGGTCCAGGTTAGGAAGCAGACAAACTGGCTAAACCGACCGTCTGCTAGCTGTCTCACGTCACAGAGGTCAGATAAATTACAACACATAGAGATTCTTTCACCTAGATATCATCATATAGAGACTGTGTCTGTTCCCTGAATTAGCAAATACAAAAAATTCTCAAAACCGTTTAATGGTAAAAATTTAATTGATTTACAAACAACTAAGAACGGATATAACACAAATGAACAAATGATAAGGCTTGGGTTACTGAATATACGATCCCTTTCCTCAAAAGCACTTATTGTAAATGAGATGATTACAGATCATAAACTAGATGTGCTGTGTTTGACAGAAACCTGGCTAAAACCAGATGATTACATTACTTTAAATGTATATTGTACATTACTTTAAATGAGTCCACCCCTCAAGATCACTGTTATAAACATGAGCCTCGTCTGAAAGGTAAAGGAGGAGGTGTTGCTGTCAAGTCACCTTTACTTATATAGCGCTTTTTACAATACAGATTGTTTCAAAGCAGCTTTACAGTGGTCACATGAAAACATGTTTGGCTGAACGGCAGCCTTAAAAGAGCAGGTAAATTAATACAATTGATGAATATTAAGTGTTAAGTTTTGATTATTGATCGATTTGATTGATTGATAGTTTGATTATTATATTGATAATTCAAGTCTAATATTAAGTCTAATTTGGTCCGATTGGTGATGGGTTCATGATCTACACAGGGGAGGGTTTTGTAGAGTCACGGTCTCCGCAGACACTTCAGGGCAGTGCTGTGCTCGTGTCCAGGTGCAGGTCCTTCATCTGATCTGGATACGGCCCGGATCCGGCTGACCACGGTAACCTCGGAATAAACAGAGAACAATATCAGCGTAGATGCCATTCTTCTTCTGATGTATCGAGTACATCAGATGTTATGGGAATGTTCCCGGTTCCGGCTGAACTACATTATGGAGCCTAACAATCATTTTACATGATTTGGATTAAAAATGTATGTATAATGTGTTATGTGTATGCCAGGTTGAAGAGATGTGTTTTTAGTTTAGATTTAAACTGACGGAGTGTGTCTGCTTCCCAAACTGTATTAGGAAGACTGTTCCAGAGTTTAGGAGCTAAATAGGAAAAAGATCGACCGCCAGCAGTTGACTTTGAGACTTGAAAACTATGTTGGCATTAGTGGAGTTGCATTAGCCTGGTTCAAATCCTACTTATCTGACCGTTATCAGTTTGTAAATGCAGTAAATGAGGAGATGTCATATCAATCACGGGTTCAGTATGGAGTTCTTCAAGGTTCAGTAGTAGAACCATTGCTTTTCACCTTGTACATGCTTCCTTTGGGTGCAATTATTAGGAAGCATGGCATTATCTTTCAATGTTACGCTGATGATACTCAGCTCTATATTTCTTCTCATCCTGATGAAACGTACCAATTCACTAAATTAAGAGAATGCATAACTGATATAAAACATTGGATGACTAATAACTTTCTACTGCTTAATTCTGAAAATACAGAGATTCTAATTATTAAACCAAAAAGTTCTGCACGTAATAATCTAGACTACTGCCTAACACTCGATGGCTGATCTGTCAAGTCTTCGTCGTCAGTTAGAAACCTGGGTGTGCTCTTTGATAACAATCTTTCATTTGAAAGCCACGTTTCTAGCATCTGTAAAACGGCATTCTTCCATCTTAAAAATATATCTAAATTGCTAGGAAAAGTTAGTTCATGCGTTCATGAGTTCAAGGCTAGATTATTGTAATGCTTTACTAGGTGGTTGCCCTGCACGCTTAATAAACAAATTCCAGCTGGTCCAAAATGCAGCAGCTCGAGTTTTTACTAGAACCAGGAAGTATGAGCATATTACACCAGTTCTGTCAAACCTGCACTGGCTTCCTATTAATCAACGAATACATTTTAAAATCTTGCTAATGACTTACAAAGCATTAAATGGTTTAGCTCCACAGTACTACCTGGCGTCCATTACAATGGACATGACATTTCATGGCCCCTTTTTTAACTTTTTGAGCATTTTTCCTAATTTAAAGCATGCACCCCAAGAGATTAGACCCTTGTCATCCTCTATATTTGAAGTGAGGCACGGGGGCGCTGTTTTTCACCTACAGAAGGAAGCTGCATTTTCTACAGTTATATTTTCAATCTTTGAAATGTTTGCCAAAATTTCACAGTTGGTATGTAAAATAGAGAGATTTAACTTACTAATAAAAGTAAAAAATCGATTGGAGACCTGCAAGTTTTTTCTCAGGATTTTTTGAAAAATGCATGTCCATTGTAATGGACACCAGTCTCAGTGTCACCTAATCAATGCCCATTCAGATATGCATATTGAAATTTATTATAGATCCTCTTTGCATATCTACCTGTGCATTTTATAATTTTTCTTGCTATTTGGGACCTAATAAATACAATATCCACAAAAAAAAAAAATGTTTACAGGTACTGTACAGATGTCCTAATGTGGTATCATAATGTTATTTGCTGTTATGGCCAGTGGGGGCATATGAGAAAAAAAATAAAAAATAAAAAACAGTGGTGTAATGTTGTGAAATCCCCACCAGATGGGGTGGCCAACAGCGCTAAGATTGACAGGATGGGCTATTATTGTCTCAAGAGTCAAATATGTAATGTTCTGAGATATGAGATAAAAAATACAGTTATCACAGTAATACTACTTTTTTTTTTTTACCAAAAATGTCATATGCAGAATATACAATTCTGTGATCAGTGCAAGGTGCACTACTGCTCTGTGCCACTTGGGAATACCTGGAAAGAAACACACAGCCTATGATTGTGTGTAAAGTCACTGGATGCAGTCTCCCAATGCATTTCCTATGAGAGGTGTATTTTGTTAAAAATGTGCAAATCTGTACAAAAAAACCTCAAAATTAAAGTTGAAATGTTATATTGTTCAGGTTCTTGACCTATAAATGTAAGAAAGAAAAATGTATATAACATTTTTTAATTGTCTATAGGACTTTATAGCAACCTGATTTACAACGCTTTAGTCCTGATGTCTATGAAGGAGTTATGAATTAAAAAATTTTTTTTTTTTTACCTAGAACCTAATTCAGGTCCGAAGGGGTAGTCCTTCACGTCTATTGCGATCCCAAAATACTGACCATCTTATAATACCTAGAATATCAGAGTCAACTGCTGGCGGACGATCTTTTTCCTACTTAGCTCCTAAACTCTGGAACAGTCTTCCTAATACAGTTCGGGAAGGAGACACACTCTGTCAGTTTAAATCTAGACTAAAAACACATCTCTTCAACCTGGCATATACATAACACATTATACATACATTTTTAATTCAAATTATGTAAAATGATTGTTAGGCTGCATAATTTAGGTCAGCCGGAACCTAATAATCAAACTATCAATCAATCAAATCGATCAATAATCAAAACTTAACAATTAATTTTCATCAATTGTATTAATTCGCCTGCTCTTTTAAGGCTGCCGTTCAGCCAAACACACTTTGTTTATAATGTTTTCATGTGACCATTGTAAAGCTGCTTTGAAACAATCTGTATTGTAAAAAGCGCTATATAAGTAAAGGTGACTTGACTTGACTCAAGAGAGCATGTGATTTCAGACACAGTCATAGGCTGTGTCCAAAATCACACCCTTTACCATAAAATAGGCCATTATTTGAGGGGACACAGATTTGTAATGGTGTCTGAAACCATAGTGGACACTACTGAGTACACTCATTCAATCCCATAATGCACTGCAATAAAGATTATACAACTATTGTGCTAGAGAATACCCAAAATGCACTGTGTGAATCATGCATCACATTAATTCCTGCATCTGATAAATTGGTGCCCAGATTTCCATGAGAGAGTTCAAGATAATCACGAGTTTCATCACTGACGAAGATATCAAGAGTACATATCAAGATAATTCAAGAGTTTAATCTCTGGAGCTGCCAGTTTGTTCAGTTTCAAGTGATTATTTAACAAGAAGCACAAACTATGCAAAAGCTGCAGCCCTTCTGATGCACTCAGTGTAGAGAGTTGAACTTTTCTTCTTCTGAGCGCCAGCATAGGTTTGTGTGAGCTGCTCTCTCTACTGTATAGATATGAATTTGCCTTTCCTTCAGCCTGAGGATTATCTGTTTCACTTCTGGTGTGAAAGGGCCTTTACATTTGCCAAACATAGAACTTGTTTTGTTATTAAAAAACAAAAATGCAAGCCCAGCACAGGTGAGAAGTAATGCAAAAGTAACATAACATTATTTTCTATTTAAGTAGTGCAACTTGTTACTTTATTAGGGAGTAACGCAACATTAAAACACCTTAAAACTAAAGGTAACTTTTCCCAACATAGAATAATGTTTGTGTCGGCTACATGTCCTTTCTCAAGAGACTAACCTTTTGTGTCTCCGCATATCTCGGATCCAGAGGAGGCCAAGCTCTTGACCCACAGAACTGACAGCATATTGGAGAGTCCTGTTGAGGTCGGGGCAGAGTAAAAAACACAGTTTATTTATTCAAAATGAGTAATTTTTTAAGATCTTACACTACTATTACTGGCAAAGATCAAATATATGGGCTACCTGATGATTGCGCATCCTCTCCTGGGACTCTTTTGTATCTTAAAACTCCTGGAAGCCCACGACAGAGATCTGGTCACTGCAGAATCAGCATCTGACAAAGTGAAAAACAACTTGATTCATTTATTTACATTTACATTAATGTATTTGGCATCTAAAGCAACTTAGATTGAATTCAAGAAACACATTAACATTCTAATCAATTCTTACTTTCCCTGGGAATCAAACCCATGACCTACTGTTCGAGATGAAAGCTCATTTGTTTATTTTTGCAACTTTAATTTTTTTGTCTTGTTTTTTCGATATCTGTTAAAATGTTTTTTTGTTTGTTCACCTGGCTGAAAAGTTGTCCTTTGATTTTCCATATCCCACGTGTATTCCTGGGGAATGCTTAGGAGCTTATGTGTCCATTACAAGTCCAATGGTCTGGACTAATTTTTTCCTGCAGCTTCTTCTACGTGAAAATGACTGTTACTGAAAGACTGTCTAATGACGTTTTATCCCTCTTTGTCACACTGATCAATCCTCAGGGAATGAATGGTAAGACCATTTGGATTGTTCCACAGCAGTGCACTGAAGGCATGCAGTGTTGATGGTATTTATGGATATTCGAGAGCCCATACAAGAGTTGTCCAGCCTGTAATATCAAACACTGTGGGAGACGTAAGCGTTCAGACAGACCTGAATGTCCAAACACCAGAAGCACATTTCTGCTGCATTCTATTCTAATGGTCTTTGCACAACTACAATTTTAATAAATGATTAATCATAACCTATTTGTTTTCTCAGTTTATGGTTGTATTGTAGTTTCTTTGCAAATTTGCATCACAAAATATCAGAGAACAACACATAATTTGATAAGGTGGAAGTGTTCATTATCTTTCTATTTAATCAGAACACAGTAGCAACTCCTTGCAACCAGTCTATGTCTTAGCAAGGGCTATGGAGGACTTAAAAACTTTATTAGACCAAAAGTAAAGTTTACTATACTAAAAGGTAGTGATGTGCTTCTCGGTTCGAATCCCTGAAGCGTGTGCCGAGTAATCTAGATGAGTGGTTCATGAACCGCGGGTCGATGCGTGTGTTGCTGACGTAAGTGCTGACGTTTGAAGCCCCGCGTAGCGGGTGTACCACGTGACTGCTTCAGGAAAGGATTCGCTAGGTTTGAGTGCAGCTCGAAATAAAAGCGGCAGTGAAACACTATGTATTGTCCCTCGCTTTTTGTGTTTTTGGGTCCCTTTATTGCGCTGTTTTTGGCATTCGATTCGAGCTTCTTTTTTTGCGATGGAACCAGCAAGAAAGAGTAGATTTTCCCCTGTTTGGGAGCACTTTGAGTTGTTCTCACCTAAGAATGTAAGGCACCTGCAATTACTATGTAATAGATTCCATTAATGAATAAAATAAATTGTGACAACTTTTCTGAATACTTGTAGCTGAAGCATCTGATGTGTTCCAAGGAGCTAAGTTATAATAATAACACCTCAACTATGCTAAGGCACTTTAGAGTCTTGCATGGCAACGAGGAAACCAACCAGGCTGAACCTGGCTCAGGTACCCCATTTATATTCATAGCCCCACACTACGGCTACTACTACTGCTACTACTGTATAGTTGTTTTTTTAACTCTTACATATGTAATTCAATTTAGCTGAGAAGGTTGACTTGGCTGAGCACTTTATTATCACATTTCAATACTTTTCAATTCAATAAATTATATTTTTTTAGACTTTGAAAGCCATAGTGGAAAAAATTTGTTTTTAAATAAAAATGAATAAACTTTATTTTACCTCCTTATTTAACATTTTCACTTGTTACATAAGCAAAAACAAACAAAAAAAGTAACACAAAACAATTCATGTTAAAACTCTTCAAATAATATTTTTGAATTCAGAGCATGATTCACATCCCACCATTTTATTGCAAACACCAAGCATGTTATACATTTTTCTGCCCACATGATGGGGTAGTCGAGCAAATGAATCATCTTGAAGCCCCTATGTGTGTGTGAAGCATTTCCCTGCAGGGCTTCACTGCTTCATGGGGCTTCATTTTGCCATCACTACTAAAAGGACTGTTGTCATTTAAATGTAAGCGACAGATGTTTTCAGTGCGAATAACCCAGAGAGAAAATGTGACGTTAAAAAAAACAGCACACGCTGTGTTCATTGATAGCAACAGGTGATTTTAATTGTGCGCGTTGATTTCCATAATGTGTCAATGCTTAAAGCAGCGCGCGCCACTCAGACGTGAGAGCAGCACGATGGCGTGTGGGGAAATACGAGCGAAGCTGGTCGTGTTTTTCATGTGCCTTGTTTTAATCGAGTGTCGAAGTGAGCCTGTATTCCCCGGAACGCTAGAAGAAGACGATGGAGGCAGCGAAAGTTTTTCAGAGCGACCCGTGTTGCTCCAGGAAGGATATGATGAATATTTGGCTGGTTTTCAGGATCTCGGTGACTACGCTGATGCCGCAGGTGTGAAGCCCCGATGGGCGCTTGGTTTCACTTCATTGGAAACTTCAAAATGCATTAACTTTGTAAGATGTAATGTTGGGGAGCGCGGGGTAAATGGTAACGTAGACTTTTTAGATAGTTGCACAGGGTTAAATATGACGTTTTCAAAGAAAGGACTAACATACTTTCTCACAATCTTATTGTTATGATTACCACTTTCTTGGCTAAAAGATGGTTCCATTTTTGAAAGATGTAAAAGACATAGCGACTGCTATCCGATCCTGAGGTAAACAAGACACCGCGGGTTAACATGGTTTTACATCTAAGCCGCACATTGCATCACCATAGACCCTTTGCAAGTCGACCGGTATACCGGAAGTTGCGCCATGTTGGAGACACCCGGTCCCCCGGAAGTCATTTGTTTGTATGGTAACTTGCCCGTTTTACTCTCTCATTGTTAAGAAGGAATTTATCACGAAACCGCGTGATAAAGGTGTCGCAAGACCTGTTTTATACAGGGATAAGCTTGATCCGCCGGAGAAGTCAAGATATATAGAGAAATTGAAGCTTATTGACGGCGAAGATCCACTCGACGATTCGGTTACACAACAATGGACAAAGTCTTGTGAGCACATTCTGCCCAGTGTATCACAGTACGATATTCTGTTTAATCCCAGTGGATACACCCAGGAGCAACTGAAATCCTCGAAAGGACTTGACGCTTACAATCAGTTTGTTTGTGGATGGGTATCAGACCGAAGAGCTGTTTTGTTTACCCTACATTTAGATCTATTTGTTCATGGCTGGTAGTTGAATGTCAGACATGTAAATATTTCCTGACAAGTAAATTAATGAAACAAACAGCTGTTTATTAAAACAAATATGACATTCTGGTTCAGTTTTTTAGAGTTCTATTTCGTAGTACTTCCCCCAAAGAAGCAACATCTTTCAACATACGAACACCTCTTTCTTTCTCTCACTCATCATCTCTCTCTCCATTTATTCAGATTTTTTTTTAAATTTGAAATGAGTGGTTACTTACTATTTACAAAATGGTCCGAGCAAACTCGAATGTTTGCCAGTTTCTTGCCCATAAAATCTTGGTTAAGTGCTGCCAACCACAATCGTCTTCGCTCGGCACTCAAGTTCTCGCACTCCTGGCCTTGGTTGAAAACGACGGCTGGAACGCGATAATAATGTATTTCGGCACCTCTTTCATCCTCCGAACGATTGTGGCAACCTTCTACATTACAATAGTTTCCCTTCGCATTCGGCATTGCGATATATATTGACATATGTTCCGCTCTGCTTGATCCTCATTGAGAATGCGTTGAACGAGTAACCGGTGGCGTCTCCAACATGGCCGACTTCCGGGTTGGTGACGTCACCTGAAAAGGGTCTATAGGGGAGCGCGGGGCACAACGTAACACTTTTTGGTTTTCGCCAAATAATGAACAAAGTAACTGTGTTAGACAAACCATATTTTTATACAATCAACATACAAGCCTCTCCTATAAATGAGCACTGTTTTCATGTTCGTTGGACCTACCGTTTCTGTGCAGTATCGCCAAAAGCGCAAGGAGTAAAATGTTACTTACCCCGTGAGCGGGGCTCGTTGTAACAGATAGAGGGTTAGTTGTAACACCATGTTATCAATGCATGTTCATTCACGTATTTTTATTTGTTTAAAGTTGTCTTGATAATTATAAGAATAACTTATGGATTAAATGCATTTTCCCCCTCTCTTTTTACAATCGTTATGCTTTCAACAATGTAATGCCATGAAAAACGTTTTAATAGGTTAATACAATGCAAAATCTGATTAATGATGCAGCCTATTCAATGCAGCTTAGTTGTAACAGTGTTACAACTAACCCCGCGGTGTCCTGTTTACTTCAGGACTGTCTAGCAGTCACTGTTATTCACATCTTTCAAAATGGTTCCATCTTTTAGCCAAGAAGATGGTAATCATAATATAAGATTAGACTAACATACTTTAACATTCTTTGAAAATCGAAAAATAACTACTATAACAAAAAATATTTACATGCTGCCAAAAGAGTAGCCCATTTCCTGTGGTTCTCATCCAAACTTCGCTGACATTTCTCGAAAGCTGGCCTGAAGACGTGTCATAGGCGGAGTTTCACTTTTGTGCTTGGGGGGGCACCTACCAGGCCAGCAGACCACAAGCTCAGATTTTTTTTTAATATAATATTTATATATCATACATTCAACATATAAAATACATTTACAATGACTTTATACCAGTGCTTTTCAATTATTTTCTGTCACGCCCCCCCAAGGAAGAGGTACAAATTTCGCGCGCCCCCTCCCCCCATTTTGGAACTTTCGCCTTATTGTTTCCATGGCAACGCGTCATGATTGTCACCTGACACACCGCAGTCATAAGCGCTGTATAATAAATAATTCAAAATAGTCACCAACTTGTTGGCTCAACTTTTTGAAACCTAAAATAAATCTTATGTGGTTGAAAACACTGAATTGTGATAAAAAGACGCTCAGAGCTTGTTGTTTTGGATCAGTGCCAGATATCGCGTGAAAACACGTGTGAATTTAGTGATTGATCACGTGACACATGAACACCAGTGTGATCGTACACGTCAAAGGATGAGGGGACGGTTATCTGAACTTCATATATTCTGCTCTTGTTAAGTGCAAGAAAACATACTCCCTGGCTAAAAAAAGCATGTACCCCAGGATGACGCGCCCCCCTGGCATCGCTCCACTATTTGAGAACCACTGCTTTATACAAAGAATAGCGAATAGAACAGACTCTTTATAGTTGCTGTTTTGTTTCGCATCGACAGTGATAGTGTTAACATGCGGAGTTAAAGCGAGTGTGTTAGACGGGTGCGCTTGTTACAGTGTGTTCTTTGTTCCGATTAAAGTTCATAAACAGAGCCTCCCTTGACCTGTCATAGAACTACTTCAGACAGTACAATATCTTACCTAATGCAGAAGAAGCTGCCACTTTTTCAGAGATGCGTAGATGTCCACTGTCGTCTCTTCTGATAGATTTGACACTTTTAGTAGTGGATTTATTAAAAAAACGACGAATGTCCATTTTGTTTATTCAGCGCGTAAAACAGAACGAGAAGAGCGTCCACACAGGTACCGCGATACTTTGAGATTCGCAAATCGCGGGAGAGTGTAATAAAGCTACAGTAATACAATTAAATACAGTAATTAAAAATTAACTAGCCATATCTTAGTCATTCTATACAGAACTAATAATTAAAGACAAATAAAACGAGAAAATATGAATTCTGTAATAACAAAAAAATTTCAAAGCACAAGGCAGGCATTAATTGGCTCTGGTCTGGTGCCCCCCCCAAACTCTGCCTATGAGACGTGTGCAAACAGTGTGGTGAAAAGCCCGCTAGCACATCACATGTAAGCCCGTGCACCTATCTAAAAAGTCTGTTACTATTTACCCCGCATTACTTTGTGCCCCGCGCTCCCCTATTTTGCATTGTATTAACCTATTAAAAAATTCATTGTTCAAAGCATACATTTTTAAGTTATGCTCATCATCAAGACTTTTTTTCTTTTTGAAATAAAAATGAATGAATGATTGAACATCCATTGAATAACATGCGTTACAACTAACCCTCTGTCTTGTGAACATAAGCGCCAACGAGCCCCGCTCACGGGGTAAGAAGTAACATTTTACTCCTGGTGCTTTTGGCGATACTGCACAGAAACTGTAGGTCCGACGAACATGAAAACAGTGCTCATTTATAGGTGAGGCTTGTATGTTTGTATAAAGTTATGGTTTGTCTAACCCTATTACTTTGTTCATTATTCAGCCAAAACTGAAAGGTGTTACATTGTGCCCCGTGCTCCCCTAGTTGGTTAATTCCACATGTAGAGCTTGTAAAGGTTTCTCAGCCGCTGGTGGGAGAAATAAAAACCTTATAAATGAATTTCAGAGCTGCCAGGGGAGATGACTAATGGGGAGCTCTTCAGTTCTTCTGAGGCTGCTTGGGATGCCATGTCTCCGGAGTTGAGGTGTGGTGAGGATCTCATGAAGCTGCAACTTAATGGTCCAGAAGTGGCAGAAATTGTACTTTGTCGAGGTAACCTGAATTTATTTGTTTGCTAAAGTTGAATCTGGCATAATGTCTGAGTTTGTACGGTTTACTGTCAGTGCGTCAACATTTAAATGTGAACTGCAGGATCAATAATTCCATGTGCTTTAAGTCCTAATCCTCTGTTTTTCCCAGATAATGGTGCACCTGTTCCACTCACTGAGTTGCCACCTCATTGTGGATACTCCAGTCCCACTTTTGGAGGTCTTGTCTATGCTACACCCTATGACGGTTGTGGTGTCATGCAAAAGGTATTGTTTTTCCCAATTCCACTTATTGCGAGAGTACAGAGTAAGGAGGATCAACCTGGATGTTCTTGATATTTTTCAGGGAAGGCGTTATGCGATTCAGTTTCAATTGCATGGAAACTTTGCAGTCGTTTCTTGTCCCATGATGTCTAGAAGTGCAAATGGACCTTACCTTGGGACTAATCCTCTTGATGAGTCTACCTCCACGTCCATAGAAGTGCTGAAACCTCAAGCTCCTGGATATCCTGAGACATTTCTGCAAAGTTTCTGGCCGTATAATTACCCTCCGTACTATCCAGGCAAAGGTTATCCCACAGTTAAGCCAGCTGATTTTCCGACCCAGAAGCCCCAACAGCCTATCCAATCCCTGGTGTTTTGGCCGTATAACTACCCTCCGTACAACTATCCTGGCAAAGGTTATCCCACAGTTAAGCCAGCTGATGTTCCGACCCAGAAGCCCCAACAGCCTATCCAATCCCCAGTGTTTTGGCCCTATAACTACCCTCCGTACAACTATCCTGGTAGAGTTCATCCTACAGTTAAGCCAGCTGATTTTCCGACCCAGAAGCCCCAACAGCCTATCCAATCCCTGGTGTTTTGGCCGTATAACTACCCTCCGTACAACTATCCTGGCAAAGGTTATCCCACAGTTAAGCCAGCTGATGTTCCGACCCAGAAGCCCCAACAGCCTATCCAATCCCCAGTGTTTTGGCCCTATAACTACCCTCCGTACAACTATCCTGGTAGAGTTCATCCTACAGTTAAGCCAGCTGATGTTCCGACCCAGAAGCCCCAACAGCCTATTAAATCCCCAGTTTTTTGGCCCTATAACTACCCTCCGTACAACTATCCTGGAAAAGGTTATCCCACAGTTAAGCCAGCTGATGTTCCGACCCAGAAGCCCCAACAGCCTGTCCAATCCCCAGTGTTTTGGCCCTATAACTACCCTCCGTACAACTATCCTGTTAAAGTTAATCCCAGAGCTAAGCCAGCTATGGCTCAGGTTCGGTCCCAGAAGCCTCAACTTCCAGTATACCCCCCGGTGTCTTGGCCGTTTTACTACTCTCATTACAGCCATCCTGGCCAATCAAAGGAACCAGCTCCAATCTCCCCATCACCATCAAAAACCCAAAAGCTCCAGTCCAGGATGTACCCTGGAGAGCTATTCCCTTAGTATAATTACTACCCTTGTTATTTGCAACACCAATACCCAGTTCAAGCTACTACACCACCCCTAACTACCACTCCTCAACCCTGTATTGCATCTGTTAAATGCAAACTGCCTCCCAACGAATTATCACAGAACTACATGCCACCTGGTTTTATGCTTCTTGAGGGGAAAACCCCCTTTGCCCCTAGATTTGTGGCCTTGACCAAAACTGCAGCTGACTCTCCCATGAAACTTATGTGCAAATGCTGGAGACTTTCAGAATTAGTTTGGTAGTCTGCTGCACATGTGTCTTTTGAAATATTGCATCCTGCTTTAATGCTGATGTAGGTTCATTGTGTGTATAGATTGACTGTAAAGTGATTCTTTCTTGTGTCTGCTTCAATAAAGCAAATATGGTCCAAGATTCTTGTTGGATTTACCTTTTCACTTCAGCACCATTACTCTTCAGTGTCGAATGACTCTAATGTGCTTTATTGCTTAAGAAATGTTTTTATCAATGTTAAACATTTGTGCTGCTTAATATGTTGGTGGAAACCTTTGTTATAAACCTTGGCAATATTTTGGTGTTTGTTTTTCAGGGTTCTTTGACAAATAGATAGAAAATATCTATATTGTCTAACATAAGTGTCTTTTTCCTGCTACTTGATCAATTAATGCACCTTTGCTAAATGATTAATAAAATCATACTTTTGGTGTGTTTAGTACATCAACCTGTCTTATACTCTCTTGTGTGCTTTATCTTGTAGCTCTTCATCCTTGTTGAAGGTGTTGACCAGGTCTGCTTGCCTGCACCTCAGAACATCTCATGGACAGATGCGTTTCATTGTAGCACAATCTCAAACAACTCTCTGTAGGTCTCACAGCTGAAGTCCAATCAGACATTTATAGACTCAGGAAAAGTGTTAAAGCAATAAGAACAGTGTTGGGATAATGCATTTAATGTAACGCAAGATTATAGTAAAGTGCATTACTTTTACATTTATAATAAAAGTTATTTTTTCCAAAGAAGTGATGCAAGTTACTGAAGATGGTCATGACTGAATTTGGTAGGTCTCATGATAATGACATCTATTACATTTATGTTTAGATTACATTCATACTACATACACGCAAACTATGTAGAACATGCGTTGTTTTAGCAATCATGAAACCACTAATTCAGAATAAGTACCTACTTGACCTTCTGTATGGCTGATTGTTTCAGGTGGACCATTTTGACTGCTGCTGTTTCCTGTTTGCTCGAGTGGATTGCGTTTGTTTGCGTCGTATAAAATTGTTTTTGTTTTAGATTTTAAACTCGACGTTCGTTTTTATTGCTAAATACAATACTCAATTATTTAATAAACTGTAATTGTTAGCTTTAATCTTAGTCACTAAACGCGTTATCATTGTGCTATCTTACTGTCCGTGCATACAGCGTTTTCTCGCTCGTTCCTTTTTCCCGAGTTCATCAAACAACTGGTGAAATGGATCAACACACGGTGAGTCATGTCATCTCTTATAATTGTTACATGTACTGCCTGCTTCATGCATACTCTGTCTGTCTCTGTCAGCTGCCAGGGCTTCACATGTCAAGTCAAGTCACCTTAACTTATATAGCGCTTTTTACAATACAGATTGTTTCAAAGCAGCTTTACAGTGGTCACATGAAAACATGTTTGCCTGAACGGCAGCCTTAAAAGAGCAGGCAAATTAATTCAATTGATGAATATTAAGTGTTAAGTTATGATTATTGATTGATTTGATTGATTAATAGTTAGATTTTTATATTGATAATTCAAGTCTAATATTAAGTCCAATTTGGTCCGATTGGAGATGGGTTCATGATCTACACAGGGGAGGGTTTTGTAGAGTCACGGTCTCCGCAGACACTTCAGGACAGTGCTGTGCTCGTGTCCAGGTGCAGGTCCTTCATCTGATCTGGATACGGCCCGGATCCAGCTGACCATGGTAACCTCGGAATAAACAGAGAACAATATCAGCGTAGATGCCATTCTTCTTCTGATGTATCGAGTACATCAGATGTTATGGGAATGTTCCCGGTTCCGGCTGACCTAAATTATGCAGCCTAACAATCATTTTACATGATTTGGAATAAAACTGTATGTATAATGTGTTATGTGTATGCCAGGTTGAAGAGATGTGTTTTTAGTCTAGATTTAAACTGACAGAGTGTGTCTGCTTCCCGAACTGTAATAGGAAGACTGTTCCAGAGTTTAGGAGCTAAATAGGAAAAAGATCGACCGCCAGCATTTGACTTTGATATTCTAGGTATTATAAGCTGGTCAGTATTTTGGAATCGCAATAGACGTGAAGGACTATAATGTGTTAAGAGATCACTCAAGTACTGTGGAGCTAAACCATTTAATGCTTTGTAAGTCATTAGCAAGATTTTAAAATGTATTCGGTGATTAATAGGAAGCCAGTGCAGGTTTGACAGAACTGGTGTAATATGCTCATACTTCCTGGTTCTAGTGAGAACTCGAGCTGCTGCATTTTGGACCAGCTGGAATTTGTTTATTAAGCGTGCAGGGCAACCACCTAGTAAAGCATTACAATAATCTAGCCTTGAACGCATGAACTAACTTTTCCGCATTTAGAAGTGCTGAAACCTCAAGCTCCTGGATATCCTGAGACATTTCTGCAAAGTTTCTGGCCCTATAACTACCCTCCGTACAACTATCCTGGCAAAGGTTATCCCACAGTTAAGCCAGCTGATGTTCCGACCCAGAAGCCCCAACAGCCTATCCGATCCCCAGTGTTTTGGCCCTATAACTACCCACGTCTTGGCCGTTTTACACTCATTACAGCCATCCTGGCCAATCAAAGGAACCAGCTCTGATCTCCCCATCACCAGCAAAAACCCAAAAGCTCCAGTCCAGGATGTACCCTGGAGAGCTATTCCCATAGTATAATTACTACACTTGTTATTTGCAACACCAATATCCACAAGACCCAGTTCAAGCTACTACACCACCCATAACTACCACTCCTCAACCCTGTACTGCATCTGTTAAATGCAAACTGCCTGCCAACCAGCCTCCCAGCGACTCATCCCAGAACTACATGCCACCTGGTTTTTATGCTTCTTGAAGGAAAAACCCCTTTGCCCCTAGATTTGTGGCCTTGACCAAGACTTCAGCAGACTCTCCCATGAAACTTATGTGCAAACGCTGGAGACTTTCAGAATTAGTTTAGTAGTCTGCTGCACATGTGTCTTTTGAAACATTGCATCCTGCTTTAATGCTGATGTAGGTTCATTGTGTATAGCGTCAATATCGTGCCAAAAAGAAACGAGCGGAAAACAGATCTACACGCGTAAATACGGGTACCCGCGAGCTCATTTTAATCACTCGCGCGCGCGTGATATCGAATCTGCGCGCGCGCTCTCGATTTTCTCTCGACTGCTGTTTTTGCTCGCGCGAACATTTTGATTTTTGTCAGTCGTGGGGCGGGGCTTAGTAACCTCAAATGTCATTGGTTCATTTCATTTATTCCGGACGTCAGTTGTGATTGGACGCCAGTGATTGTCAATCTAGAGTTGAGGGGATAACTTTGCTTTTTATACTTTATACAGGTTTTCAGATGGATAATCAAAGAGAGATAAATAGTGATCCCCATGTTTTAAATGTATTTTGTTATATATGCTGTGTTTTGTATGCTTTCTTGTTTGAAAACTGTAAAGGTGGAGATAATATATTAGCTAGTCCTGGTGGAAACGCCCATAATACTTGCAATGTAATGCACAGGAAGATTTGTCTGCAGCATCTCTGCTAACTGTTCTCGTTCAATCACAAACCTTGGACGTCCTGTAATACATTTAATTGCAATGTTATGTTATATTTTTCCTCTACCTATATTTCCTGGTTTTTCACCTGTTGTTAATCAGTTCAAACACTTCCTGCAGAGCCTGAATGATTTCTTGGGGTATTTCCACATATCTTGAGAGTGCTTGCAGGAGGTAGAGCTGCTGGCGACACACAAACTCCAGGTAATCAAGGTCAAGCGGAGATCTCAAAAGTTCCGCCAAAAGATGCCTTTTAAGAATTTGCTGCAGAACATAAAGGAACAAAATGTGCTTAAACCCATTAGATATTAACAAATTATATAGTGATATACTGGTAACAAAGTAGCAGCATAATCACCACCTTTAACTAAATACACATACGGTGAAGCTCAAATGATAAACAGCTAGCTAATATATTATCTCCACCTTTACAGTTTTCAAACAAGAAAGCATACAAAACACAGCATATATAACAAAATACATTTAAAACATGGGGATCACTATTTATCTCTCTTTGATTATCCATCTTAAAACCTGTATAAAGTATAAAAAGCAAAGTTATCCCCTCAACTCTAGATTGACAATCACTGGCGTCCAATCACAACTGACGTCCGGAATAAATGAAATGAACCAATGACATTTGAGGTTACTAAGCCCCGCCCCACGACTGACAAAAATCAAAATGTTCGCGCGAGCAAAAACAGCAGTCGAGAGAAAATCGAGAGCGCGCGCGCAGATTCGATATCACGCGCGCGCGAGTGATTAAAATGAGCTCGCGGGTACCCGTATTTACGCGTGTAGATCTGTTTTCCGCTCGCGGATGTGATTTTCACGCGTGCAAACGTCAGTTCTGCGCTCGA
The DNA here is from genome assembly GCA_037043235.1 of Rhodeus uyekii. Taxonomy (NCBI): domain Eukaryota; kingdom Metazoa; phylum Chordata; class Actinopteri; order Cypriniformes; family Acheilognathidae; genus Rhodeus; species Rhodeus uyekii. Next base: position 74,798 of record JAWRVZ010000319.1, read on the forward strand.
ATATTAATGGCACGATATTAACGCCATAATTGTGTGTGTAGATTGACTGCAAAGTGATTCTTGCTTGCAAAGTGAGTCTGCTTCAATAAAGCAAATGTGGTCCCAAATTCTTGTTGGATTTCTTTTCACTTCAGCACCATTACTCTTCAGTGTCGCATGATTCTTCAGGAATGACTCTAATGTGCTTTATTGCTGAAATGTCTTATCAATGTTGAAAACATTTGTGCTGCTTAATATTTTGGTGGAAACGAATAGATAGAAATGGCAACTTTTTTCTAACATTATAAATGTCTTTTTACTGCTACTTGATCAATTAATGCATCTTTGCTAAATTAATAAAATCATACTTTCGCACAGGGGTGCTCAATACGTCGATCGTGATCTACCAGTCGATCTCCAAGGTAGATCGCATGACAAGGTGAGGTGACGTTGCCATGAACTGACGCTATACTGACGCTTTATAAATAATCTTCCTGATCAATTTCATCTACTTAACATCCCAGATGTTGCAGAACTTGATGTTGCAACAGAAACTATAAACTCTCTCTTTTCCAGCACTTTAGACACTGTTGCTCCGTTACGCTTAAAGAAGATTAAAGAAAATAGTCCAACACCGTGGTACAACGAGCACACCTGGGCCCTCAAGAGAGCAGAGAGCGGAGCGGAGCTGGAAAGAAACTAAGCTAGAGGTTTTTCGCATTTCATGGAAAGACAGCTCTATTGCATTCAGAAAGGCCTTAAGATCAGCTAGATCTACTTACTTTTCTACCCTCTTAGAAGAAAACAAATACAACCCTAGGTATTTATTTGATACAGTGACTAAATTAACAAGAAATAAAGCCTAAACCCCAGATGCTTTAAATCAGCACAGCACTAATGACTTCATGGACTTCTTTACTTGCAAAATTCATAATATTAGAGAGAAAATTATAACCATGCAACCGTCTACTACAATATCACAAAATACAGTAAATTTTAGTGTCCCTGAAGAAAAATTCCACTCCTCCATTGCTATTGGGAAGGAAGAATTGTCTAAACTCGTTAAATCATCAAAATCAACAACATGTATGCTAGACCCAATACCAACTAAGCTACTGAAAGAGATGCTTCCAGAAATCATAGATCCTATTCTTAATATAATTAACTCTTCTTTGTCATTAGGATACGTACCAAAAACCTTTAAGCTGGCTGTAATTAAACCGCTTATTAAAAAACCACAACTTGATCCTACAGAATTAGTTAATTACAGGCCGATATCGAATCTACCTTTCTTGTCAAAGATTCTAGAAAAGGCAATATCTTCACAACTATGTTCCTTTCTAGAAAGAAACAGCATCTACGAGGATTTCCAGTCAGGATTTAGACCATATCATAGTACTGAGACTGCTCTCATTAGAGTTATCATCCGATCGTGGTTGTATCTCTCTGTTAGTGTTACTGGACCTTAGTGCTGCATTCGATACAATTGACCACAAAATCCTTCTGAATAGACTTGAAAATTATGTTGGCATTAGTGGAGTTGCATTAGCCTGGTTCAAGTCATACTTATCTGAGCGTTATCAGTTTGTAGCAGTAAATGAGGAGATGTCATATCGGTCACGGGTTCAGTATGGAGTTCCTCAAGGTTCAGTACTAGGAACATTGCTTTTCACCCTGTACATGCTTCCTTTGGGTGCAGTTATTAGGAAGCATGGCATTAGCTTTCATTGTTACGCTGATGATACTCAGCTCTATATTTCTTCTCATCCTGATGAAACGAACAAATTCACTAAATTAACAGAATGCATAACTGATATAAAAAATTGGATGACTAACAACTTTCTACTGCTTAATTCTGAAAAAACAGAGATTCTAATTATTAGACCAAAAAGTTCAGCACATAATAATCTAGACTACTGCCTAACACTCGATGGCTGCTCTGTCAAGTCTTCGTCGTCAGTTAGAAACCTGGGTGTGCTCTTTGATACCAATCTTTCATTTGAAAGCCATGTTTCTAGCATCTGTAAAACGGCGTTTTTCCATCTTAAAAATATATCTAAATTGCGACATATGCTATCTAAGACAAATGCGGAAAAGTTAGTTCATGCGTTCATGAGTTCAAGGCTAGATTATTGTAATGCTTTACTAGGTGGTTGCCCTGCACGCTTAATAAACAAATTCCAGCTGGTCCAAAATGCAGCAGCTCGAGTTCTTACTAGAACCAGGAAGTATGAGCATATTACACCAGTTCTGTCAAACCTGCACTGGCTTCCTATTAAACACCGAATACATTTTAAAATCTTGCTAATTACTTACAAAGCATTAAATGGTTTAGCTCCACAGTACTTGAACGATCTCTTAACACATTATAGTCCTTCACGTCTATTGCGATCCCAAAATACTGACCAGCTCATAATACCTAGAATATCAAAGTCAACTGCTGGCGGGCGATCCTTTTCCTATTTAGCTCCTAAACTCTGGAACAGTCTTCCTATTATAGTTCGGGAAGCAGACACACTCTGTCAGTTTAAATGTAGACTAAAAACATATCTCTTCAACCTGGCATACACATAACACATTATACATACATTTTTAATCCAAATCATGTAAAATGATTGTTAGGCTGCATAATTTAGGTCAGCCGGAACCGGGAACATTCCCATATCACCTGATGTACTCGATACATCAGAAGAAGAATGGCATCTACGCTGATATTGGTCTCTGTTTATTCCGAGGTTACCGTGGTCAGCCGGATCCGGGCCGTATCCAGATCAGATGAAGGACCTGGACACGAGCACAGCACTGTCCTGAAGTGTCTGCGGAGATCGTGACTCTACTAGACCCTCCCCTGTGACGATCATGAACCCATCTCTAACCGGACCAAATTGGACTTCATATTGGACTTGAATTGTTGTATAATAATCATGTACTGTTTGGCTGTTGGCCAGAGGAGAACTGGTCCCCCGACTGAGCCTGGTTTCTCCCAAGGTTTTTTCTCCATTCTATTCTTCATTCGTTACGTCACCTGCCGGAGTTTTGGTTCTTTGCCGCTGTCGCCTATGGCTTGCTCAGTTGGGGAAACTTAACACTTAAAATTCATCAATTGTATTGATTCAGCTGCTCTTTTGGGGCTTCTGTTCAGCCAAACAAACTTTGTTTATATTGTTTTTCCTGTAAAGCTGCTTTGAAACAATCTACATTGTAAAAAGCGCTATATAAATAAAGGTGACTTGACTTGACTTGACTATACAAATAAAGTTGAGTTGTTTTGAATGAACTAGACGTCAGTGTATCAGCCATCCCGTCACTTGATTGATACATAGGCCAACCAGTCAGATGATTTTTTTTTTTCGTACAATTAGGTCACTTGTGCGTGCTCAAACAACGCCCCTGAGCGCTGCAAAGCTAACAAGCTAGTTGTTAATTACATCCTAATTTTTCGCTCAGTTTTTTCTTCTTAAACGTAAGATAGGATATAAAAATGAGTGGGGGAGCTGGACCAAGTAAGAAGAAAAAAATTTATCACTTTCATACGGAATGGGAGGAGGACTTTTTTTTCACAATGACATTTTCAAAGTGCGTTTGTCTCGTCTTCCAGTGTACCGTCGCAATACCAAAGAAGGGAAATGTGGAGGGGCATTTTTGGACTCTATATATATTATTTCTCAATAAATATAATGGGTAGATCATTTTGACTTGGTCATTTCAAAAGTAGCTCCCATGCTGAAAAAGTGTGAGCACCATGCTGAAAAAGTGTGAGCATATGCCATTATTTGAGGGGACACACATTTGTAATGGTGTCTGAAACCATAGTGGACACTACTATACAGCACTCATTCAATCCCATAATGCACTGCAATAAAGATTATACAACTATTGTGCTAGAGTATACCCAAAATATACTGTGTGAGTCACACATCAAATGAATTCCTGCGTCTGACAATAAATTAGTGCCCTGATTTCCATGAGAGAGTTCAAGATAATCACGAGTTTCATCACTGACGAAGATATCAAGAGTACATATCAAGATAATTCAAGAGTTTAATCTCTGGAGCTGCTAGTTTGATCAGTTTCAAGTGATTATTTAACCAGAAGCACAAACTATGCAAAATCTGCAGGCCTTCTGGTGCACTCAGTGTAGAGAGTTGAACTTTTCTTCTTCTTCTGAGCGCCAGCATAGGTTTGTGTGAGCTGCTCTCTCTACTGTATAGATATGAATTTGCCTTTCCTTCAGCCTGAGGATTATCTGTTTCACTTCTGGTGTGAAAGGGCCTTTACATTTGCCAAACATAGAACATTTTTTGTTATTAAAAAACAAGCAAGCCCAGCACAGGTGAGAAGAAGTAATGCAAAAGTAACATAACATTATTTTCCATAAAAGTAACTAAGTAGTGCAACTTGTTACTTTATTAGGGAGTAACACAATATTGAAACGTATTACAACTAAAGGTAACTTTTTCCCAACACTGAAAAATGTTTGTGTCGGCTACATGTCCTTTCTCAAGAGACTAACCTTTTGTGTCTCCGCATATCTCGTATCCAAAGGAGGCTGTTGGACTTTCCATCAATCTCTCAAGTCCGCATGTTCTTTTAATGAGGAGAGCAGAGACGGCTTTCGTTTAACTATTTAATTATCAAGTAAGTTAGATGAATAAAGCATACAGAGCTCTGGGTCACAGCTATCCCTGAGCACGCAACACTTCTGCGAGTCTTATGTTCAGGCACTCTGCAACTGCTCGCTATCTTTAGACAGTCATATTTATAGAATATAATCAGAAGGCAGTCTTATAATAAGTCGGCAGTCTCTTCTGGACAAAGGTTGAGGAGATCGTGTGGTCCAATTGAAACCCTCCACTCATCTCAGCTCCTGTTCTCCTGTATACATAAGCTCTTTTCGGGGTTAATCATACAGTGAGACGCTCTGAGGCACCTCACATACAGAAAAACATCTCGTCTATGGCAGGTCATCTACACACTGACCCACAGAACCCACAGAACTGACAGCTTATTGGAGAGTCCTGTTGAGGTTGCGGCTGAGTAAAAAACACGGTTTATTTATTCAAAATGAGTAATTTTTTAAGATCTTACACTACTATTACTGGCAGAGATCAAATGTATGGGCGACCTGATGACTGCGCATCCTCTCCTGGGACTCCCTTTTGTATCTTAGGACTCCTGGAAGCCCACAACAGAGATCTGGTGAGGATTCCAGTGTTTGGAAATACTCCTGCTCCATCTGCTGGACAGTACAGAAAACAGTGTGGCCATAAGGGTGAACTGAATCAGCATAAAGAATCATTTAAAAAGCTTTCAAATTCTAGAAATATCTCCAGAAATGTTTCTTACACAATCAATATAATTGAGGAGTTTTACCATCTCTGAATCCATCACTGCAGAATCAGCATCTGACAAAGTGAAAAACAACTTGATTCGTTTATTTACATTTACATTAATGTATTTGGCATCTAAAGCAACTTACATTGAATTCAAGAAACACATTAACATTTTAATCAGTTCTTGCTTTCCCTGTGAATCAAACCCATGACCTACTGTTCGAGCTACAGGAAAGCTAATTTGTTTATTCGTGCAACTTAAAAAATTGTTTTTAGATTTTCTGTATCTGTTAAAACCTTTTTTTATTCACTTTGGAACATTACAAGCAAAATGTTGCTGTTTTCTTCCAAATAACACTCAATTCTAAACAAAGTCTGCAAACTGTTTTTGGTGTCTCTGATACTGGTCTGAATTGGTTTAAGTCCTATTTTAATGATCGAAAGCAGTTTGTTGCCATTGGTGGTTTTAGATCTGAGGTTAATACTGTTCAATCTGGTGTTCCACAGGGATCAATTCTGGGCCCTCAGATTTTTAATATTTATGTTATGCCTATTGTCCAGCTTCTGAGATCAATGGTTCTAAAATTTCATTTTTATGCAGATGACACTCAGGTCTACATTCATTTTAAGCCTAATGATAATGTGCCCGATGATTTTATTTCTGATTGTATCTGTAAGATGAAAGAATGGTTGCAAGAAAATTTTCTTTGTCTTGACAGCGAAAAGACTGAGATTATGCTCGTTGGTACACCCCACCAACTTCGCAATGTGGCAGTCGGCAATGTGGCAATGTGGCTTAAAGGTAGAACTTCAAACTAAACTGAGGAATCTCAGGGTAATTTTCAACGCCAACTTAACGTTTGAGCCTCATATCAAAAATACTGTTAAGACTTTCTTCTTTCACCTTAGAAACATTGCCAGACTGCGTCCAATGCTGTCATTTACTGTTGCTGAGAGACTGGTCAATACTTTTGTCTTTACTCGTATTGATTACTGTAACGCCTTGTTGGCTGGGGTGTCAAAAGCTACCCTAAACAAACTGCAGGTAGTGCAAAATTCGGCTGCCAGAATCCTCACGAGAACTAATGTAGGAGATCACATCACACCTGTTCTGGACTCTCTGCATTGGCTTCCCGTAAAGTTTAGAGTTGATTTTAAAATTCTGCTGCTTACCTATAAGGCATTACATGGGTTGGCACCTCAATACCTGACTGAGCTTTTAATTCCCTATACTCCTATCCGTGACCTTCGGTCTTCTGATACAGGGATTTTACCTGTTCCAGTACCGTGTATAAATCAATGGGAGACAGGGCTTTCTCTACACTTGCTCCAAAACTTTGGAACTCGCTGCCGATCGAGATACGACAAGCAAAATCTCTTAGCATTTTTAAGTCTAAGCTTAAAAGGTAGCTTTCTTCTTGATTGTTTAAACTTTATATTATGTGGTGTATTTTGATGTTTTATTTGTCTTTGTGAAGCGCTTTGAGATTGTATTTAAAGGTGCTATAGAAAATAAAGGATATTATTATTAATATTATTATTATTTAAAGACAATTAATTCACTTGCTCACCTGGCTGAAAAGTTGTCCTTTGATTTTTCAAATCCCACGTGTATTCCTGGGGAATGCTTAGGAGCTTATGTGTCCATTACAAGTCCAATGGTCTGGACAAATTTTTTCCTGCAGCTTCTTCTACGTGAAAATGACTGTTACTGAAAGACTGTCTAATGACGTTTTATCCCTCTTTGTCACACTGATCAATCCTCGGGGAATGAATGGTAAGACTATTTGGATTGTTCCACAGCAGTGCACTGAAGGCATGAAGTGTTGATGGCATTTATGGATCTTCGAGAGCCTATACAAGGGTTTACTGTACTGTAATATCAAACTCTGTGGGAGACCATAAGCGTTCAGAAAGACCTGAATGTCCAAACACCAGAAGCACATTTCTGCTGCATTCGATTCTAATGCTCTTTGCACAACTAAAATTTTCATGCACGATTCCTCATAGCCTGTTTGTTTTCTCATTATATGGTTGTATTTTGAGTTGTAGTTCATGTGCAAATTTGCATCACAAAATATCAACAAACAACACAATTTGAGAAGGTGGAAGTGTTCATTATCTTTCTATCTAATCAGAACACAGTAGCAACTCCTTGCAACCAGTCTATGTCTTAGCAAGGGCTATGGAGGAATTAAAAAACTTTATTAGACCAAAAGTAAAGTTTACTATACTAAAAGGACTGTTGTCATTTAAATGTAAGCGACAGATGTTTTCAGCGCGAATAACCCATGGAGAAATTGTGACGTAAAAAAGAAGGACACGCTGTGTTCATTGATAGCAACAGGTGATTTTAATTGTGCGCGTTGATTTCCATAATGTGTCAATGCTTAAAGCAGCGCGCGCCAGTCAGACGTGAGAGCAGCACGATGGCGAGTGGGGAAATACGAGCGAAGCTGGTCGTGTTTTTCATGTGCCTTGTTTTACTCGAGTGTCGAAGTGAGCCTGTATTCCCCGGAACGCTGGAAGAAGACGATGGAGGCAGCGAAAGTTTATCAGAGCGACCCGTGTTGCTCCAGGAAGGATATGATGAGTCTTGGGCTGGTTTTCACGATCTCGGTGACTACGCTGATGCCGCAGGTGTGAAGCCCCGATGGGCGCTTGGTTTCACTTCATTGACAAAATGCATTTGTTTTGAAAGATGTAATTTAGTTGGTTAACTCCACATATAGAGCTTGTAAAAATTTCTCAGATGCTGGTGGGAGAAATAAAAACCTTATAAATGAATTTCAGAGCTGCCGGGGGAGATGATTAATGGAGAGCACTTCAGTTCTTCGGAGGCTGCTTGGGATGCCATGTCTCCGGAGTTGAAGTGTGGTGAGGATCTCATGAAGCTGCAACTTAATGGTCCAGAAGTGGCAAAAATTGTGCTTTGTCGAGGTAACGTGAATTTATTTGTTTGCTAAAGTTGAATCTGGCATAGTGTCTCTGAGTTTGTTGTACTGCTATTACTGTCAGTTTGGGTTAGGGTCAACTTTTAAATGTTAACTTCAAGATCAAGAATACCATGTGCTTAAGTCATAATCCTCTGTTTTTCCCAGATAATGGTGCACCTGTTCCCCTCACTGAGTTACCACCTCATTGTGGATACTCAAATCCCACTTTTGGTGGTCTTGTTTATGCTACACCCTATGATGGTTGTGGTGTCATACAACAGGTATTGTTTTTTCCAATTGCGCTTATTGTGAGTACAGAGTAAGGAGAATCAACCTGGATGTTCATGATATTTTTCAGGGAAGGCGTTATGTGATCCAGTTTCAGTGGCATGGGAACTTTGCAGTTGTTTCTTGTCCCGTGATGTCTACAAGTGCAAATGACCCTTTCCTTGAGACTAATCCTCTTGATGAGTCTACCTCCACGTCCATAGAAGTGCTGAAACCTCGAGCTCCTGGATATCCAGAGACATTTCTGCAAAGTTTCTGGCCGTATAACTACCCTCCGTACTATGCAGGCAAAGGTTATCCCACAGTTAAGCCAGCTGATGTTCTGACCCAGAAGCCCCAACAGCCTATTAAAGTCCCAGTGTTTTGGCCCTATAACTACCCTCCGTACCACTATCCAGGCAAAGGTTATCCCACAGTTAAGCCAGCTGATGTTCTGACCCAGAAGCCCCAACAGCCTATTAAATCCCCAGTGTTTTGGCCCTATAACTACCCTCCGTACAACTATCCAGGCAAGGTTAAGCCAACTGTTGCGCCGGTTCCGACCCAGAAGCCCCAACAGCCTATCCAATCCCCAGTGTTTTGGCCGTATAACAACCGTCAGTATCACTATCCTGGCCAAGGTTATCCCACATTTAAACCAGCTGGTGTTCCGACCCAGACGCCCCAACAGCCTATTAAATACCCAGTATTTTGGCCGTATAACTACCCTCCGTACTATCCAGGCAAAGTTTACCCCACAGTTAAGCCAACTGTTGCGCCGGTTCCGACCCAGAAGCCCCAACAGCCTATCCAATCCCCAGTGTTTTGGCCGTATAACTACCCTCCATATCACTATCCTGGCCAAGGTTATCCCACATTTAAACCAGCTGATGTTCCAACCCAGATTCCCCAACAGCCTATTAAATCGCCAGTATTTTGGCCCTATAACTATCCTCCGTACAACTATCCTGGCAAAGGTTATCCCACATTTAAGCCAACTGTTGCGCCGGTTTCGACCCAGAAGCCCCAACAGCCTATTAAATACCCAGTATTTTGGCCGTATAACTACCCTCTGTATTATCCAGGCAAAGTTTATCCCAGAGCTAAGCCAGGTGTTGCTCAGGTTCGGACCCAGAAGCCCCAACAGCCTTTTGATTCCCCAGTGTATTGGCCATATTACCATCATGACAAACCAGTACCTACCCAGAAGCCTCAGCTTCCAGGAAACCCCCAGGTGTCTTGGCCACTTTACCACACTAATCACAGCCATCCTGGCCAACCAAAGGAACCAGCTCCAGTCTCCCCATCACCAGGAAAAACCCAAAAGCTGCAACCCCAGATGTACCCTGGAGAGCTATTCCCTCAGCATAATCACCCTAGTAATCTGCAACCTCAATATCCGCAATACCCAGTTCGCTCTACTACACCACCCATAACTACCACTCCTCAACCCTGTACTGCATCTGTTAAATGCAAATTGCCTGCCAACCAGCCTCCCAATAAGTCATCCCAGAACTACATGCCACCCAGTTTTTTGCGTCTTGAAGGGAAAAAGCCTTCGTCCCTAAATTAGTGGTCTTAACCGAAGACTGCAGCTGACTCTCCCCTGAAACTTGTGTGCAAACGCTGGAGACGTTCAGAATTAGGTTGGTTAACTTCTGCACATGCGTGTCTTTTGAAACCTTGCATCCTGCTTTAAATGCTGATGTAGGTTCAGTGTGTGTGGATTGAATGCAAAGTAATTATTGCTCGTTTCTGCTTCAATAAATCAAATATGGTCCAAGATTCTTGTTGGCTTTCTTTTTTTTTCTTCCACTTCACAATGTGCCGTTTGCCATAAGGATGTAGTTCAAACTGATTTTCTCTCCCATTCACGCTTGTGCTCTTACGCTCTCCCTCCTCCCCCTCTTCTGTGCGTGTGTGTGATGCTGGTCTCAAGGGTGTAGCTCAGACACTGCAGTAGAAGGTAGGGCTTGGCTGCTGCACTATACAATGCGCTGAAAGATGGTGCATCAAGAGAAATGTGTTTACCAGGTAGGACAGGTCTATACTTTGTTTATATAGCAAGTTTAGCATCTGTGTGCTTTTGCATTGTGTTTTCATATCTTTTTGCAATTTCATAGTGTTTGAGGTGGCTTAAATTAGTATTTCTCCTTAGGAAAGGAACTGCATTCTGAGTCATGTTTCTTTTTTCGTAAATTTACTTGATATGCTTTAAACTGAAAAATAAGAAATCACTGCTTTAATTGGGACCATTTCAACCCATCCCACACAAGGTTGTATTTGTCTTGCAAATATGAATGGATCTAGCCTGATGTGATGTTCAATATTAACATCTCACCTTGTAAAAGCAATCATATTGCAATGTTGCCATTCCTCAGAATGTGGAGGAAACCTACTTTAAAGATTGCTAATAATACATCACAAGCTGAGCTGTTGATGTTCCGGTTTTGAAGTGCTTCATGAATCAGCCTCTCTTCTGCCCCATATATTCCTCCATCTATGTTAATCTCAGTGAAATGGTTTTGCAATCAGCTTGAAAATGGAAAGCGTGTAAAAAGTGTTTGTAAATATAGAAAAGTTATTGCAATTTTACAATAGTAGGCCTTATGATTATTCCAGAGATGAGTGCAAAGCATTTTATTTTTAAAATATTAGTCATTCTGAGCACCGTAAGGAAACTGTGTTGCCATGGCAATGAACTGAGTGTAGTATGCAAATCTGAAAGGACATTATTCTTACCAATAAAGCATCATCAGGAACAGTCAGGCAATTATGTATTTATATCTTTATGTCGGTGTGTTTCTCATGGGTTTGTGCCTTCCTTCACGTGTACTGCCTCAGGTCCCTCTCCTTTTTTCCTCTCTCTCTCCATCTCTGTAATTTTCTGTTCTTTGATTTATATTGTGCCTTCCTATTCACACCCAAACTAATACAGTCTTGTCCTTGAAATCTAGCAAGTTGTTTGGCACAAGCATTCAATAGATGCTGTATAAAGATGTATTAAATCCGATGACATCTACTTTAAAATTTCTCATCGTATATTCCTGGTCACTATGTCTGTGGCTTTCTACATGTAGTTTGAGAGTTAGTGAGCGTTCTCTTCATTTATTGAAGTCAACTGTGTTTTCACTCAGGCCCAGAGGAACGAGAGGGAGTCCATTAGGCAGAAGCTGGCCCTTGGCAGTTTCTATGACGACGGACCGGTTACCTTTACTGGCTGTGGCAAGAGCAGCAAAAACTGCCTGTCCTCACGGTCAGTGTGCATTTGATGTTGTGTCTTATGTAATGTTGATTGTTTTTTGTGTGTAACTGCACTGACTGGGATGATGTTGCTACTGGTAAAATAATCATAATGACAACATTTTCAAGTATTTTAGAAGGTTCTGCTCATAATTGTTTTGCTACTAGATGACAGAGCATAAAATCACTTATTCAAGTCAAGTTTATTTTTAAAGCACTTAATACAATAAATATGGTTTCAAAGCAGCTTCACATTGATAAGCAAGAAAATAGCAGTGGTGGTGTTTAAAATTCATTGAGTTCAGCATTGTTTCAGTGCATTTCAATAACCTTTCCAAACCAATTCAGGTCCACTATAAGCAGCTCTTCTGTAGATAATAGTGCCATTATCCGGTGAACCTGATTTCCCCAAATAAAACGTGTTCCTGGATCAAGATTTTCATCAACCAATAAGATTTGAGGGGCATGTTTACAGTTTGTCAAGTTTAGGCTTGCTTCTACATCAGTGTTGTTCTGTCAGTTCCATCTGATTTTAGTCAAGTCACCTTTATTTATATAGTGCTTTTTACAATACAGATTGTTTCAAAGCAGCTTTACAGTAGTCACAGGAAAACAATATAAACAAAGTTTGTTTGGCTGAACAACAGCCTTAAAAGAGCAGGCGAATCAATAAAATTGAAGAATATTAAGTGCTGAGTTTCTCCAATTGAGCAAGCCAGAGGTGACAGCAGCAAGGATCCAAAACTCCAGCAGGTGACGTAATGAATGAAGAAGGGAATGGAGGGGGACCAGTTCTCCTCTGACCAACAGCCAAACAGTGCATGATTATTATATTGACAACATTTCAAGTCCAATATGAAGTCCAATTTGGTCCGGTTGGAGATGGGTTCATGATCTTCACAGGGGAGGGTCTAGTAGAGTCACGGTCTCCACAGACACTTCAGGACAGTGCTGTGCTCGTGTCCAGGTGCAGGTCCTTCATCTGATCTGGAAACGGCTCGGATCCGGCTGACCACGGTAACCTCGGAATAAACAGAGACTAATATCAGCGTAGATGCCATTCTTCTTCTGATGTATCGAGTACATCAGGTGTTATGGGAATGTTCCCGGTTCCGGCTGACCTAAATTATGCAGCCTAAGAATCATTTTACATGATTTGGATTCAAAATGTATGTATAATGTGTTATGTGTATGCCAGGTTGAAGAGATGTGTTTTTAGAGAGATACAACCATGATCAGGTGATAAGAGCAAATCATCTGTAACTCTAATGAGAGCAGTCTCAGTACTACTATATGACCTAAGTCCTGACTGGAAATCCTCGTAGATGCTGTTTCTTTCTAGAAAGGAACAGTTTAATTACGGCTAGTTTAAAGGTTTTTGGTACGTATTCTAATGATAAAGATGAATTAATGATATTAAGAAGAGGATCTATGACCTCTGGAAGTAGCTTAGTTGGTATTGGGTCTAGCATACATGTTGTTGATTTTGACGATTTAACGAGTTTAAACAATTTTTCCTCCCTGATAGCAATGAAAAAGTGGAATTTTTCTTCAGGGACACTAAAATTTACTGTATTTTGTGATACTGTAGAAGACGGTCGCATGGTTATAATTTTCTCTCTAATATTATGAATTTTGCAAGTAGAGAAGTCCATGAAGTCATTACTGCTGTGCTGTTTTAAGGCTTGACGCTGGGGTTGAGGCTTTGTTTCTTGTTAATTTAGTCACTGTATCAAATAAATACCCAGGGTTGTATTTGTTTTCTTCTAAGAGGGTAGAAAAATAATCAGATCTAGCTGATTTTAAGGCCTTTCTGAATGCAATAGAGCTGTCTTTCCATGAAATACGAAAAACCTCTAGCATAGTTTTTTGCAGCTCCGCTCCATTTTTCTGGCTGCTCTCTTGAGGGCCCGGGTGTGCTCGTTTTACCATGGTGTTAGACTATTTTCTTTAATCTTCTTTAAGCGCAACGGAGCAACAATGTCTAAAGTGGGATCAGTTATGGCTTTCAGTTATGACTTTCAAATAATTTTAACAAATCAGATCATATTCATTAATATTAATGTAGTATATAGACAAATCTTATACTGTAACTGTCTAGAAAACATTAAAAAAATATCATAATATGAATGTATCAATTAGCCAAGTGTAAAATTCAAAGTGACATAAAAAACCTCAAATCCCTTCACTGTACGGCTATAAATGTCACAATCAGCTGCTGGGTCTTTATTTAGTAGACCGACATAATGACATTTCACTGCCTCTCTGATTGACTTTAAAACAAGGTTTAAATCAGTACTAGTGCTGTTTCCTTTGTAAAAAGAAAAAAAAGAAAAACCATTTCATATTATTCTCCTAAATCATTTTCCAAATCAGCTTAGGTTCACTAATGTTATTCAGATGGCATCATATTTTGAGTTTCTGTTGAATAAGCCAATCTCTTTCTTTGTTTCAACTCAATAAATGAGCAACCAGCTTGAGTTTAAATGTTTTCATTTCTGTGCATGATGTTAATTTAATGCTACATCCACAATAATATGTTTTTACATTTTTCAATGACATGTTTCAATGAAAATAACAGAAGTGGACAAAAGTTGCTAAAGTGGACATGCACTGTGAGAAACACACTAAATGGTAGCCCACTTCTAGCATTGATTTAAATGATAGAGAGAGTCTTCTGACACAGGAGAATATCCTAATCAAAGGTAGCCAATCATGTCATACTATATTCTGAAAAACCAAAATTACCATCCAATCAAAATTTCCCATTGATAGTGAAGGAGGGATCTGACATCAGTGATAGAGATTAAAGCGATAGATCACCCAAAGATTATGAAGTCTATCTTTAAGTCAGACGTTACAATGTTAAAAAGAAGGACAAATGAAGGACATATAAAGATAATCTTTAAAAAGAGTTTAAATTATTTGAAAGTTAGTCCTATATTCCATCCTAAGAAGTCACGTCACCCTAATTTAAATCGATACTATTACTGAATATTAAGCGTATTTTATCAACACCAACTAAGCAAGACAAAGGTGGCAAGGAAAGAACCCAAACTCCATCAGGGGATATTAAGTGCATAGTTCTTAATTAGGTCACTGTAATCATTTCAGCCTATAACTCAAAACTATAATTAGCTTTCAGGGTATAATAATTCATGTCTGTACTTTTATTCCCACTCAAACAGATATTTGACAGAAAAAAGGAAATATTTTTACTTTGTTGCTATTTTAGTCTGGAGTGCTTACAGTTTCATATTTAAAGCGCAGCGGGATAGAAAGAGAGTCTGAACACATTTTCTTACGAATCATAGGAGAAAGAATTCAAACATTGCTGATGTGGAGATGCAAAGATGCTGCAGAGAGTGAAAATATAAGTAATTAATCTGCAAAATAATCTTTCAGAGAAAATGTGCCTCTTAAAAGATCTGTGTTTATGTTTATATCTTTTAATTGTTTGTGGTTCCGAGCATTAAGTGCTGGGAATGGTTTTGCTGTCATCAGCATTAATATTAATATTATTCTTTGTTCCACCTTTAAACTGAATGTATTGAACACTATTAATAGGAGAGTCTGAAATGCTAACTTAGGGAATGAAAAGCAAGAATATATCAAATGAACTGGTAGTCTGGTAGTGCTAATTTTGGTTTCACCCTGTTTAATCTGCTCTAAACATACACTATGTACTGCAGAATAATTACTTCTAATGCTTTCTCTTAGTTAAGTTTGAAACCTCTTATCTTATGTCTTTCTCTCTCTCACATCAGTCATAATTTCACCACAAATCCATGGACTGGCCATGTTTGATGGTGTGGGAGTTGGTGATTTCCTGTGTCTTTTCTCAATTTGCTACTAGGTGCGAAGAAGGTTCCTAGAAATCCAAGCAAAAGAAAGTCCAAAGAGAGTTGAGCAAGTTTCCCCGCAATACTCTTTATCTTTCTTTACCTTATAACTTTGCAAGAGATACCACATATTGATTGTAAAACCAGTCTACATGAGTAAGCTCTGCCATTGATGCCTTCAACTTTAATTATAGTCTTAACCCTAACTAAATTTCTTAGAATACTATTAACCACAAAGTTCCCTTGCAGTTGAAGAGGAAGGTCTAACACAGCTTTCTGTGGGAAGTGTGTTTCACTGTAGTTCACTGACACTACAAATAAAACTTTCACAAGCTTTTTTTTAGTATTTGGTTTTTTTTCTTACATTTTCTTTCTTCAAATTGTCCATGCTATGTCAATAAAAGAAATATGTTTTTTCTTCTTCACATGAGTCTGATACAGTCATGGCCAAAATTGTTGGTACCCCTGAAATTTTTCCAGAACATCTAGTATTGCTCACAGAAAAGTATTGCATTAACATATATTTTGCTATACATGTTTATTCCCTTTGTGTGTATTAGAGCAAAACAAAATCAAAAAAGGAGGGAAAAAAGGAGGGAAAAAAGCTAATTTCACACAAAACTCCAAAAATGGGCTAAACAAAATTATTGGCACTCTTACCTTAATATTTGGTTGCACACCCTTTGGAGAAAAATAACTGAAATCAGTCGCTTCTTACAACCATCAATAAGCTTCTTACACTCTCACCTGGAATTTCAGACCACTCTTCCTTTGCAAACTGCTCCAAGTCCAGGAAGGGAACCTTTTCCCAACAGCATTTTTAAGATCTCTCCACAGGTGTTCAATGGGATTTAGACCTGGACTCATTGCTGGCCACTTCAGAACTCTCCAGCGCTTTGTTACCATCCATTTCTGGGTACTTTTTGAAATATGTTTGAGATCATTGTCTTGCTGGAAGACTCAAGATCTTGGATGCAAACCCAGCTTTCTAACACTGGGCCCTACATTGCGACCCAAAATCCTTTATTAATCCTCACATTTCATGATGGCTTGCACACAGTCAAGGCACCCAGTGCCAAAGGCAGCAAAACAACCCCAAAACATTTTTTAACCTCCACCATATTTGACTGTAGGTACTGTGTTCCTTTCTTTTTTGGCCTCATTCCATTTTTGGTAAACAGTAGAATGATAGAATGAATACCAAAAATCGCTATCTTGGTCTCATCTTTCCACAAAACGTTTTCCCAGAAGGATTTTGGCTTACTCAAGTACATTTTGGCAAACTGTGGTCTTGCTATTTTATGTCTCTGTGTCAGCAGTTGGTCCTCCTGGGTTTCCTGCCATAGCGTTTCATTTTATTCAAATCTGGACGGATAGTTTGCGCTGACACTGATGCACCCTGAGCCTGCAGGACAGCTTGAATTTATTTGGAACTTGTTTGGGGCTGCTTATCCACCATCTGGACTATCATGTGTCGCAACCTTTCATCAAATTTTCTCTTTCGTCCACGTCCATGGAGATTAGCTACAGTGCCATGGGTTGCAAACTTCTTGATAACATTGCGCACTGTGGACAAAGGAACATCTAGATCTCCGGAGAAGGACTTGACATTGTTGATATTTTCTTACAGTTTTGGTTCTCAAGTCCTCAAACAGTTCTTTCTGTTGTCCATGCTTAGTGTGGCACACACAGACACACAATGCAAAGACTAAGTCAACTTCTCTCCTTTTTATCTGCTTTCAGGTGTGATTTTTATTTTGCCCACACCTGTTACTTGCCCCAGGTGAGTTTAAAGGAGCATCACATACTTGAAGCAATCCACAATTTTGAAAGGGTGCCAATCATTTTGTCCGGCCCATTTTTGGAGTTTTGTGTCAAATTATGTCAAATTAGCTTTTTTCTCTCTTTTTCTTTTGTTCCAATACACACAAAGGGACTAAAAGTGTATAGCAAAACATATGTTAATGCAATACTTTTCTGTGAGCAATACTTGATTTTCTGGAAAGATGTCAGGAGTGCCAACAATTTTGACTGTAGATTACTATTTTAAATATATTCTAAATAGGTTGTGTCTTTCGCACTACTACAAAATAAGATCTCAATTTAGGACAATAAACAACATTACAAAAGACAATGTGATTGATTAAAATGGGAATAAGCTGCATTGTTGTAAAGTTAATCTCTTTTCTGCCAAAAAAAGATAAACAGTAGTGAAATAAAAAGGTATATATCCATGTGTGTTTTGTACTATGGCATTCTCCAAAATGTACACCTGTTGAACATTTCCTGCAAAATCAGATTTCATGTCTCACCCTTCACCTTTTCTCGCTGCACTCTCATAGGTTTCAGAATGGGGTGAACCTACAGATGTGCTTTGTGAATGACAGCAGCAGTGACAGGGACAGCGATGCAGAGGACAGCAGAACAGAGACCAGCCTGGACACCCCGTTGTCACCTATGGTATATGGCACCCTGGATATCAATGAAACAAAGTTGTTCTGCATCTTGAAGCTGAAACTTATGCAACCTAAATGAGCACTTTTTGTTTTCTCTCTGTCTCTCTATAGAGTAAACAGAGTTCATCTCTGTCTGACCGGGATACAGGAGAGGAAGACCTGGACTCTGAAGATTCTGAATTCTGGCGACTACAGCGGCGGCTGCAGGAGGAGGCGCGTGTGGCTCTGGCTTTGGCCCGTCCCATGGCCCGCATGCAGGTGGAGGTGGAGAGGCAGATTCAGCTACACCGCAGGTCCCCAGTGGCAGACCTGGTCAGTGAAACAAGTGTCCAGGAATAATGCTTTGTTATATTTCCTCCCCAAAGCTTATTTTATCCTTGCTTTACTTTTCAAAAGGGCAGTAAAAGACAATAAATTCAACTTGACTCAACTTTGTCTTTGTGCTATAGTTACCACATTTGCCACACATCAGTGAGAGTCTAATGAAGAGGAATCTGAGGCCTGTGGACCTGAGAGACATGAGTCTTGGTCAGTTACAGGTCATCACCAATGACCTGCACTCTCAGATACAAGGTAAAAACAGAAATATTCAAAAGAAGCCATGCCATTATTATTATTTAATTTAATCTAATTAACATCTGATTGAAAACACATACATTTGTCAGTTTTAGCAATGATCTGATTCTTATTTATTTTTTATGTTATAATATGCATCAACCAGGGGAAGATAAATGTAATTAATTGTGGTAATGCCAATAAAGAGGTTGATTTGACTTGCAAGTGCATTGCAGGTCTGAATGAGGAGCTGGTTCAGCTGCTGCTCATGAGAGATGAACTACACATGGAGCAGGATGCCATGCTGGTAGATGTGGAGGATCTTACCAGGTTAGGCCTGTAACCCAATCAAAACACAGCTTAAAGTGCCCCTATTATTTGACTCCAAAGGCTTCTAATTTTGTTTCGGATGTCTCCTGCAATAGGTTTACATATCAAATGTAAAAAATAAATAAATATATGTAAATAAACACTCATAATATACAGTAAATTGCAACATTACCGCTTTTCTCACAGTGTCTGAAACAGATTCTGTGAATGATTCTGTGAACCTACTCTGCTCTGATTGGTCGGCTGACCCAGTCTGTTGAGATATACAGTAAATTGCAACATTACCGCTTTTCTCACAGTGTCTGAAACAGATTCTGTAAATGATTCTGTGAACCTACTCTGCTCTGATTGGTCGGCTGACCCAGTCTGTTGAGATTGGGTAAACTCTGCTCTGATTGGTCAAGTCAAGTCACTTTATTTATATAGAGATTGTTTCAAAGCAGCTTTACAGAGATAACAGGAAAATAATGCAACAAAGTTTTGGCTGAACAGCAGCTCTAGAAGAGCAGGTCAATCAATAATATTGATGAATATTACGGGTTAATTATCCCCAACTAAGCAATCCAGAGCTCCAGAGCGACAGCGGCAAAAACCCAAACTCCAGCAGGTGACGAAATGAAGAAGAAACAAAACCTTGGGAGAAACCAGGCTCAGTCAGGCAATCAGTTCTTCTCTGGCCAATTCATGATCTTCACAGAGGAGGGTCTAATAGAGTCTAGTACACTTCAGGGCAGTGCTGTGCTCGTGTCCAGCTGCAGGTACTTCATCTGATCTGGATACGGCCCGGATCCAGCTGACCATGATAACCTCGGGATAAACAGAGAACAATATCAGCGTAGATGCTATTCTTCTTATGATGTAATGAGTACATCAGATGTTATGGGAATGTTCCCGGTTCCGGCTAACCAAAATTATGAAAAATGTGTAATTCGATGTATATGCCAGGTTGAAGAGATGTATTTTTAGTGTAGATTTAAACTGACAGAGAGTGTCTTCTTCCTGAACAACGCTAGGAAGACTGTTCCAGAGTTTAGGTGCTAAATAGGAAAATTATCGATTGTCAGCATCGATTGACTTTGATATTCTAGGTATTATCAAATGTCCAGAATTTTGGGATTGCAATGAATGTGAAGGACTGTAATGTGTTAAGAGATCGCTCAAGTACTGGGGAGCTAAACCATTTAATGAAGACCTTAGGCTGGCATTATGCAAATTTGTTACAAACCTGTGTAGGTAATAGCAGGAAGTAAGAATGGAATGATTGATGACTTGTTTCGGGCAGTTCAGAAACGGTTCTTTCTTTTAGGAGACAATGACTTCATTATTTGTGTACTTTGATCTTACTTTGTGCTTTGCTCAAATCCAAAAAAGTAAAATAGGGGTCCTTTAAATTAGAGCCTACGATACGTTTTTGATGAAATTACATGTAAAAAAAACTATATATTTTCTTTCATGTTTTGAACAGGCATGCACATAGCCAGCAGAGGCACCTGATGGAGAAGTCTCTGGCGAAAGGCAAAGCAGTTTGCCACGGTCGCTGTGATTCTCCATTCTGAAGCAAATGGCACAGGTTTCCGACCACTTGTGTTTCACTATATTACAAAGCAGTGTACTCACTATAGATCCCTTTTTCAACTAGATGTGTGTGTTTTGCCAATGTTACAAGCTTTGTGTGGATGTATGTTAATTATACATGCTGTAAGTGTTCATGCATGCCCGCACCTTAGCTGACGGTTACACACTCACTTTTGAGAAAGTCCTGTTGATCTTTCACAATGTATAAAACTCAGAAAGATTCATAGAATCAGTAACTGGCAGGTTGGATCTTTTCCTGTGCAGAAGGTCTGCTGGTTTTATGATGTACTGAATAGTAGATCTCTCAGAATGGACCTAAATAGGAAACAACTATGGGCTGGTTGACCCAACAGTTACTCGCCCTCATGTCGTTCCAAACCTGCATGAAGATATTTCAAAGAATGGTTCAACTGTTTTTTTGTCCAGAAAATGAAAGTCATTGGGGTCTAAAACAACATTGGAACGCATTGACTTTCATTGTATGGGCAAAACACATGAAGCCTTTTTCAAAATATCTTTTTATTTTCCAGAGAAGAAAACAAAAAGGCGTGTTCATTTTGTAGGTGAACCATGCCTTGAAGGATGGCAGCTTGTTTCTGCCATGGAAAAACGTTTTATTTTGACTTTTCGCACAAATGCAGGTTTATATTTCACAATTCATTCTTTTTTCTCATAAGTGCGAGTTGTAAACTCACAGTTGCGAGAAATTAAGTCAGATTTGTGAGATAAACTCAAATTTGCAAGGCCTAAGAATTGCAATTATATAAACACTCAATTGTGAGAAAAGAGTCAGAATTATGAAATAACGTCCAAATTGTGAGACAAACTTGCGGTTCAAAAAAAAAGTCTGAATTGTGAGACAAAAAGTGACAATTAACTTTTTAATTTCTTATTCTGTGGCAGAAACAAGCATCCGTAACGAACACTTTATCAACCAAAATGCTAATCTGTGAAGATTATTACTGGATTCACTAACTAACCTTCTGCAATATCTCTCCTTAGGGATGAATATGTTTACTTTACTCTCTAGTTTTACTCTCACGCAGTGTTTGCATTGGCTGATGTGCTGTGAAAACAAAGAAAACATAACCAAACGTGAATTTCAGGATAAAGTCAGCATTATATTTGTTTGAAGCTGCCTGGTGTGGTGGAAATTTATTCTTGTGTTCACAATGAACTATAATATCAGTCTTTTAAGAATGCCGATACGTTTACTTACTTTTTCTTCTAAATGTGGTGTTTCCTGTTTCACAGATGTAAGTGACGCACCATTCTGTATATCTTTGTGCACAGAACTGAAAAAGGAAATTACGGTCAAATATGTGATTTAATATATGGGCCTGTATGACTTGACATTTTGACTAAACTGTTTTGCGCAGTCACAAGGGATGAAGCGCTCAACACCAAACAAGTGTCATTGTGGTTTGTATTAGGTCAGCTCCAAAAACGAAACCTCTTACAAGAAATAAAATGCAATAAATTCAAATGTAAACGCCACGTCTGTCTTTCTTTGAGTTCGCATCATATCTACATTTTGTATCTGAGATCTCCAAGGAATTTGAACACACCAGTGAATCTGAAAAATAGCACTTTGTCATGAAGTGTTAGCATACAGCAGAGCTGAGAATTGAGTTGTTCTACTTCCTTTTTGTGGGCCGATTACGCACAACGCTCCAGACCAGCACCGCGCTCCCACTCTCTCTCCGGCAAGAGCCCAGGACCACAACATTACATCATTTTACATCAGATGTGACGTGTCTGCTCACAGATAATAAGGAAAATAAAAACAGTTGTTGTTTTTAGTGGGTTTCCCACTCTTGTTCAACACTGTGGCTTACTAAAGCAATAACATGGGGGTGTATGTGAAATATAAGAAATGTAGTATATTCATAAATTATAAAACAATAGAACTGTAAGGGCCTGTCCAGTTTCTATTTCGATTGTAAACTCAGTAATGAGGCATTTCCAGGAACTGCAATGTGTCACCTGCAAAAAAAAAAAAAAAAAAAAAAAACAAGCCATGTGAGTTTTTATCAGTCTCTTAACACTTTTTTGATTTTTCTTTTAACATCAATTGAAAAACCCTCCAAATAATGATACTGGGAAAGCTTGTTGTCTTGTGTTTAAAATCACTGGGACCATGAGACCATTTTACTTGAAATGGGACATTGAAGGGAAACAAAGAGGAATATTCCAGTTTAAAAAAGCCAGTTTAAGGTATTTGTGGCATAACATTGATCAACATTTTTTTTAAAAGCATTGTGACCAGAGGGAAGAAAATATCAAATATCAAGGTTACAGTGAAGCACTTATGTGAAATGTTTTTTTTTTTACCTTATAATTTCATTAAAAAAAACATTAAAAATTCATTACAAATGAGTGTTATTCATTTTCTGTTAGAATACGTTTGTTTTTTGAGATGTACATAGATGTACATACACAGTAGCTTTAGGGTTTGTAACGCAGTTTTTTCACAGTAAAAGCTTGTTAACGTATTATTTTTATGAATCGGTAAAATATTGGTTTGAAATAAGGTATATATTTTTTACAAACTTATTTCAAAGGTGTGCTATAAATGAACAGTCCTTATAAATAATTCAGGAAAGTTCAAATCTTAAACTTCTGACATGGAAGTTGCAATAGTTTAATTTTTTTCTTCCCTATTGTCACTTATAGGTGAAGCAGCTTCTCAAACAAGAAACAAAGTAGGGCGGGGCTTGATCCGGGTTGATTGGATGGTTGTGGTTTGCTATTGGTCGATCTCATTTGATTGACAGATTGCTAGTAAACACATCATCAGAAAAGAGAGAAAGGAAAAGTTATTTTGATTAAAGATTATGAGTGCACAGGATATAAAAAATTATGAATGATGTTCATAAATAAATCATGTATGATAAATACTGCATTATTAATAAAGTAAAGATAGAAATAATAATAAAATAAAAGTGGTAAATTTTGATTTCATGGTGCCTTTGAGTTGTAGAGCAGAATTAGGGAAGATGAAAAGATCCTTCGCTTTGTTATTTTAAATATTGCTGTTTCATCTGAATATCAACACTTGTTTAGTCAGCAGAATCAGTTTTGAGGTTCAATGATCTCATTTTGTTTCTCTGGAAAACAGTGATCTAAAAGTACATCATGAATTATGTTTGTGTCAATTTGTTATCGAGAGATTTTTGTTATAATTCCAATTATAATTTTTGTCATTAATAGGGTTATGATTTGTATGTATTAAATTAAAACACATAGGTTACTTGAGTGAAATTAATCAATTTGCATTCGAAGTCTTTCTGTTATGACATATCTTGGTTAAAACAGCCAATTAAATTTCAATGAGAGTCATAAGAGTAATTTGAGCTTTTAGAGGAATCACTTTTACTGGTGTGTTTAGTTATTCAATTATTCTAAAAAATGTTAAATAAAATAGTTTATTTAGTATTTGACATTGATGACACTTTAAAATATATATAATATTAACAAGAATTATATGAAAAGTAATTTATACATTCGACAAGTTTATACACATTTTGTGTAAAGTTTATACATTACACAAGTTTATACAATCTTACACCAGTATAGGCCATCTTTTAATATTTGATATTTTGTGCTAAAACAACTAAATTAGAAAATGTTTCTATTCATTTCCTATAATTACTCATTGGCTCATGCATCTTTAATTTGAGGAAAACAGAAAGCGATTAATCTTGAAGATGCAAAAGTACATAAGAGTGCTAACAAGACAAAGTTTCAAAAATTATACATATTATTATTGTTAATCAATAATCAAGACTGTTGTTATATATATATATATATATATAT
The DNA here is from genome assembly GCA_037043235.1 of Rhodeus uyekii. Lineage (NCBI taxonomy): Eukaryota > Metazoa > Chordata > Actinopteri > Cypriniformes > Acheilognathidae > Rhodeus > Rhodeus uyekii. The sequence continues at coordinate 99,133 of JAWRVZ010000319.1, forward strand.
ATATATATATATATATATATATATATATATATATATATATATAATATCAGTCGATCAAATTCCTATAGAACTGTCCATCTGAACATCTCTTAAAAGCCCAAAATGTTTATTTTTTACTTTCATGTTTCTGCAAAATGTTCGTTATGACTGTAAACGAGAATGCAACTAAATTTAAAGCGCTGTTGCAGTGACAGCGATGAAAGGGGCTTTACTGAATAAGAAAGGCTCAAGATTCTTATCCCATACACACTCACTGTACTTGTGAATTATGTTTGTGTCAATCGAAACGTGCGTTAATTCCCAACATGCACACAGTGTGTCCTAAACTCCAAACTCAACATCTGTAATACCACGGAAATTACAAAACACATGGGCAGCGGGTTGTTTTCATCTTAGTTACCATGCTCCGAAAAGGGAACTCCCATATGTCCAGAAGGATTATATAAAAGGACAAATCCTGACCCTGAGCATTAGAATATGCAACCGCTGAACGCAACGATGCTGCTCTGTAACTGTAAGTATTCGTATTGTATTTTATATTTATTTATCTACAAGCGATTCTGTGGTGTGTACAGTTCAACCCAATGTGATGTTTGCTCCAGATGTGTCGGTGAGCTTGCTGTGCATCGCGCTGTGGCGCACCGGCGTCGCCAGTCCGGTCGGAGCGCGTGAGTCTCCGGTGTGTCTCTCGGGGACGGAGTGTAACGCGCTCGCGCGCTCGCTGCTCTGGAACGTGTCCGCGGTGCTCGCGATGGTCAGTGTCACTCAACACAGCCACACATATAACACACACACACCCTCTATCTCTGTGTGTCTAATCGCGCTTCTCCTCCGCGGACAGGAGCACTTGTTCAGCGGGTTCGACTGCTCGCAGCAGAGCGCGGAGGTGCAGCTCAGGACCCGCACGATGGAGGCCTGCACCCCACAGGTAACACACACTTTATCTCACCGAGCCCGACAAACCCCAGCAGGAAGTTGGCTATTATGGGTTGTTTGAAATAATTGTTCTATTCCTCGGGGATCCGATCGCAACCAAACTCAAGCCATTTGACAGGGCTTTGTAAAACATGGCTTAATGTTCTGAAACAGGGAATTTAAAAGACCAAACTCAGCCAGTAAACAACATACAATTTTTAGAAAATCAAATGAGCCCAGAATATCTCCCCCCCCCCCCCCCCCCCCCCCCCCCCCCCCCCCCCCCCCCCCCCTCTCTGTCAGTTACACTTTTGATGGTTTAGAGTTTAACCTTTACATCACTCTGTGTTTTTGGCTTAGGTTATAAAAATATAAAAAGGCCTTGAGATAAATACTGGACTTACAAAATTAAGTCTTTTTATATTTATATGGTTTAAATGCATATTTCCCGCTGTACACAGCTGCTTGAAAGCCACGGAGCCTGCATGCAGCTATATTTATTATTATTATAATTATTATCTTAATTACTATTGTTTAAACCATACAAAAAAATTTTTTTGTGATACCAAACAAGTGGGCAAGCCATCATACAGTTTAACCCAAGAGTAGAATAACTACAGATTTACATATAGATATGCATAACAGATTTTTTTCATTTTAATTGAAAAGCATTTTAACTAATCATTTTAATTCATTACCATCACCAGTAACTCTAAATAGTCCTGAAATGTAACAAATTAATATTTAAACTATTCAATTGTCATAAAACATTATTATTATTATTATCATTATCATTATTATTATGTAAAGAACTACAAAACATCTTGACAAATGATGTAAAATGACTTACTTTTTTGTGAAAATAAAATAAACTTTTTATACAACTATAAGTATATACTGTCAGTAGAAACCAAATGGCCTCAATTTCCTTTATTAGTTTTGTTTGTAAATATAAATACCCATTGTATTCAAAATTCATTACTAATACCTTCCTTTCTTCATCACACTTCATTCTTGACTGCTGAATCTCACTAGTATTTGTTTTTCACTCAACAGAACTCCGACTGCGCTCACAGAGCTGTCCTAAATATCGATGAGGTAAATTTACAACCCATTTTTCCAGTTATTCTGTTTATTGGCAGTGTCTTCAGTCTGTTGCATTGACACACGGTGACATGTATCGTTATAGAATGAATGCCTGGAAAGAATCCTTGAAGATCTCCACTACTATCGGGAAACATTTCAAGCCTACTCGAACACAGAGCTCACCAGAACAGTGGTTAGAAGCATTGATGACCTCCTGCAGGTACAAACACAAACAGCTTTACTTAATTATTAAGCAACTATTTAACTTCAAGGCTCTTTTTCAATCAGTGAATATTCTTTCTCTCCTCTATAATAGAGCTGTTTCTCCGTCTCTGCAATGGACAACTCTCCAGCCGAGGTGAAACCGGTTATATTTTTCTATGCTGTTTTCAATGCATTCTTTTGAACTCTTTGACATATAAGTATGATTATGTGCTTTTTTCAGGTGTCCATGGATCAACAAAAGTCTTTTCAAGAGCGACTGCAGCTGTGCAAAGTCTTAAAGGGTTTCAACCTTCGAACAATAACAATAAATCGAGTTTTCAACTACATTTTGTCAAAATAGCAAACTATCAATTGTTACCGGCCAAGCGCAGCCAATTTAGTTCACTGTTACTAAAAGGAATGATTATTTATTATTAAGTTATTTATTGTATTTAAGATTTATTTATTTATAGAGAATTTGTTTTAAATGATTTCTTTCTTGCTGTTTTATTAAAAGTGGCCATGCATTTCAGCAAAACTTTGTACCAGTCTTGATTTGTCTTATACATAGTAAGATATAATTTGCTAATACCGCAATATAATGAGTGTTATACATTGGTGGGAATATTAACAAAGTCACAACAACAAACACAGAATCTGACTGACAAGGGTACATAAAAGAAAATGGCTTCAACATCAGATTATTGTTGAACTGAAACACATTTGCATTGAAATAGCATGCAAAGTTTCCAGAAATAGTGTTCCTTCTGACTGTTGTAGAGTTTGGTTATTGCTGCCAAACAATTATTACCTCATTAATGGGGGCAACCAATAAGACAAGGGATTGCTCAGGTGGGTTTCTTTCGTCTGTTGAACACAAAAGAAGACAATTTCCTATGGCAGTCAATGGCTTCTGTCAACTGTTTGTTTACCAGCGTTCTTCAAAATCACTTTTGTGTTCAACAGATGAAAGAAACAGATTTGGAACAGAATTGTCTTTTTTGGGGGATAAATAAATAAATAATTATTACTTATTCAATTGAGTAATAATACAACAATAATACAATTAGTGACATACTAATTCTTCTCTACTTCTCTACTTCTCTGCATTTTTGAGTGTGAAAATTATTGACATTTTACAGTTTCATCATCAGTCTGGGCAAATCTCAAGAAATTCTATTTTTTCTTTTGGTTTCATAATGCTTAATGACCGCAAATATAGTTTTAAGCAGTTTTGAGCTGGTGTCATTACGTAAGAGGAAGTCTCCAACCACTGAATAACTGCTTTGTAGTTTCAAGGAATATTTTGAATAATATGACAAAATTTGAGAATGTTTGCATCTTCAGCCATGAAAGAGAAAGAGCTTTTTTTCTGCAGCCAAAAAAAACAATCTTTTGCACACACAAAAAAATTACTTACATTTTTTATTATTTATAATAAGAATAGTAATAGCAAATAGTTAGAAGAACCAAACTAAGGCAACAGTTCTACAGTCGTCGAGGCTAATGGCAAATAAATGTTTCACTTCGTCTGATTCTTTCAAATAAATTGCTCTAATGTCTCCATGTAATTATTTTTATGAATTTGATTTAAAAGTTATCAAAGTCATAAACTAACAGGTCTGAGTGTTTCTTGTATTGCATCTTCCTCAACTGAAACAACAACAAACACACACCTGGAACACGTAGCGTCATAGTACAAATAGTTAGAAAAAAGATTATACATATATAGCATAATAAAAACCTTTCTACAAAATATGTATTGCCCTTCTTTTAAGATAGTGTAGTTGCATCTATCAACAAGGTTTTTAGCAAAACCTTGAACCATCGGGAGAATATTGGGATCGGCACTTCAAAGAAAAGTATTTCCTTGCATCAATCTCAAAATATACTTGACAGCCTCGGATATTACACATACAGTAATACCTCGATTTACGAGTTTAATTCGTTCCAAGAGCGAGCTCGTAAATCAAAATGTTCGTACACCAAAACAAGTTTCCCCATAAGAATGCACTAAAAATCAATTACAGTGATACCTCGGTTTACGAGCGACTTGGTATACGAGCAAATCGGTGTACGAGCATGGGGGGTCGAATCGGTGTACGAGCATTGTATCGGTGTACGAGAAAATTTTTATTGCGCATGTTTTGTGTGGAAGCTCAGCTTGGTCTGCGCATTTTTACACGAAATGTCCTAATGACAGCCTCTCATAACACAGTCACTCGGTTCCAACCCCTTTCTCACCCCTTCACTCATTCATTCTCTCAGCGTCGCTTGATTTGGCTGCATCATTCACCACAGTGATACTTTTATAAGTGATTTACAGCGGTTTTACCTCCTGTTGTAACATTAATTAATTGTGATCGCTATTGTTCACGTAGTGAAATATACACGTACAGTACCTCTAAGCAGTAACTGTCACAGTTCATTAATTCATTGTCTAGTTCTGCCTGTGTGTGTGTGTGTGTGAGAGAGAGAGAGAGACACACACCTCGTTCTCATATCATCTGCCTATTTAGCTCACTTCTCTCCACTCTTCTCTTGTCCAGTCCTTCGTTTGCGGCTCCAGCGAGCGTTCATTCGCAGCTCCAGCGCACATTCATTCGCGGCCGTGGCTCCAGCGCACGTTTGTTCGCGCCCTCCTCCCTCCTCTCATCTCCTCCATGCAGGCTGCTCAAACCTGAAGTGCATTACAGTAAATTGTCAAGTATTTTTATAGTTTAATCATCAATTATTAATTAATATTTATATGAGATCTTAATGGTTATAATTTTAACTGTAATTAATAGGGTAAAACCAAAAAAATATTTAAAATGGACATTTATGGTCGTGTGGAACGAATTAATTGATTTTTAGTGCATTCTTATGGGGAAACTTGTTTTGGTGTACGAGCATTTTGGTTTACGAGCTCGCTCTTGGAACGAATTAAACTCCTAAACCGAGGTATTACTGTAATTCGTTCCACACGACCATAAATCTGGAGTCCAGCATAGTGAACGACCCTTGGCAATTGAACCACTTCCTCATACTCAGGTCAGACCCATCTCGAAACATTGACAGTCCTGGCTACTAATGACATACCCATTCTATATATATCGGTTGGACTGAAGTCAGTTTCAGACTAAACAATGATTCCACTGCAACAAATTAATTACAGGTGCCAATGCTAGTGTCAAGTGACCTAGCAGTTGCCAGTGATCCCCTCATTGGCTACAATGTCATTGAGGGCATCATTAACAGAAATGAGGAAAAGACTAAAGGTGGAAGAAAGCAGTTGGCACATAAAGTAAGTAAAGCCTTCGCAATAATAGTGAAGAATGCTGGTCGTGACACTGGTTTAGTTTGTACTGGCAGAAAAATAGTGCTCTTACCAGCGAACCATGTCAGTGTCACCACTGTCTATATTAGAGCGCATGTGAGTCACGAGCCCAAGGCCAACACGTTTCACCTGACATGCCTAATCCTCCACCAGAAGGCGTGATTTTCAATGATGTGCAGGTGCATATCCCAGAAAAGAGAATGCCATGCATACCCATCTCTGTGACCAACACTACGAATCACACCATCTGTTTAGACCGTCATAAATTGATTGTCCACGTCCAGCAAAGCAAGTAGCATACCACTCCAAGAAAGCAGGAAACTGAGAAAACCAACTGGACCCCCCTGTGGATCTTAGCCATCTGTCAGCTGAACAGCAAGAGGCGGTAAGGGGAGTGTTGCGAGAGGAATGTGAGGCCTTTGCCAATAACAGTGATGATGTGGGTTGTTTACCATCTCTAAAGATACTTATAAGATGCTCTGTGATACCAATCCAGTACAAAAGACCAACATGTCCGTCCCAAAACCTCTTCACAATGAAGTTAAGGAGTACCTACATGACCTAATGTGAAGAGGGTGGATTATACCTTACTGATCCCCTTATTCGTCGCCGGCGGTGTGTGTTCACAGGAAAGATGGCAGTCTTCGTCTTTGTGTTGACTTCATGGATGCTCTGGGTGGGAGCTCGTGGTTCTCAGTTTTAGATCAAAGTAAAGCATGCCACCAGTGTCATCTGGATAAGGAGAGCTACCCTCCCACCGCTTTCATCACACCCTGGACGCTCCATGAATGGGTCCGTATACCCTTTGGACTGAGCTTGGCACCTGCAGAGTTTCAGAGAAGTATGGAGCACTGTTTGGCCGGCCTGAGAGACATGATCGGCCTCCCATACCTGGATGACAACCTGGTACACAGTAGCAGTTTTGAGGAGCACTTGGAGTATATTCGTCTTATCCTTCAGCTTTATAAGGAACATGGGGTGAAGTTGACCCCAAAGAGTGAGGTTTCTTGGCAAGTTGTTGACGAAAGAGGGTTACATAATGGACCCCGCAGAGCATTAATTGCCGTATTTGAATAAGAATCACAGAAATTTTGCTGTAAATGTAAAAGTAATGCTTTTCTTTACTTAAATCTGTCAGAATATGTAGCTCATGCTTGTAATGCGTGACCCTTAACACTGATAACATGTTTCTACAGTTACCAAAAAGGCAACTTTTCATTTATTTTATACATTTAATACTTATTTATAATACTATATATATTGTATAATATTACCTTGACAGTACATTACAAATAAATATAATAAATAAATAAATGAGTGCTAATGTGAGGTAGTTTCTAATAAAGGAAATAACAGCAAATTCTACATATTTCTCTCTTCTGACCAAAGACTTCAATCACTTTTTCTCATGTAAATTCTATCACAGATGTGTGTTTTTTTTTTGCTATTGTAGCAAATGGAAACACAAAAACGATGTTTGCCGTCATCTCACTTTCAACACTACAGACGTTTACACAACTGTGGCGACTTCCGCTTGTGAAATAATGTGAAAATGTTAATTCCTGAGTGTTTAGAATAAAGATTATGAGGGCACATGCACGGATACATATTTACAATAAATACGGGATATTTCATTAAAACCCAGAATAGTGTACTGCAGCTTTAAGGCGTGACGCCATCGGCGTGAATCTTTAATCGGACCGGATTTAGGACCCAGCGGCGTCTCTCCGTCTCATCCAGCGGGCAGCGTGAGGCTAACTAGCATCGGAGAGAAAATGCCGTCGTCTTTACCTAACATTGCGCTGCTTTCCTTTGTACTGGCTTTTATTGCTTCGCATTTCGGAGAGGTCTTTGCTGATGACAATGGACGAGGTAAAAAGTGACAACAAATTGAGATAATCGTTATAGAACAAAGCTAGCCTTGCTGGACCACCGGCGTCTGAGACGACCGAGATTAAACTCAGTCCGTGGTTCGGGTCGGTCCAGATATGAGCGCACATTAAAACTGAGTCACAGGTGTTTTGTCCTGGTTTGTTCAGGTACACCTGCTCCCAGCCGGATGTGTCATGTGTGTCCCTAATGCTGTCGTTTGTGTTGTTACAGGATTTGGGGAGCACATTCACTGGAGGACTCTTGAAGACGGCAAGAAGGAGGCAGAAGTAAGGTACTCACGACTCCCTTTCAGCTCTGCCATCTTCATCTTTCTATGAAATTCAGGCCTTCAGAAGTGTAATCTGGTTACTGAATGCCTAATGTCGTCTTGTTAGTAAATAAAAGGCCTTTTAGCATCATATAATATTTTATAAACGTTCTCCTTATGTTTATTTGTTCCCCTCACAGTCGTCCTTGTATTGCACTGAATTACAGGAAATTCACTCACTCACACACACACACACACACACAAACACAAACAAAATATACAGTCATGGCTAAACTTGTTGACATCCCTGAAATTTTTCCAGAAAATCAAGTATTGCTCACAGAAAAATATTGCATTAACACTTATGCAATACTTTTGCATGCAAATATTGCATGTTTTGCTATACACATGTTTATTCCCTCTGTATCTATTGCAACAACACAAAACAAAAAAGAGGAAAAAAGCAAATTTGACATAATTTCACACAAAACTCCAAAAATGGGCTGGACAAAATGATTCATTAGTCTTTGCATTGTGTGTCTGTGTGTGCCACACTAAGCATGGACAACAGAAAAAGAAGAAAAACTTGTGCAAACGTTTTTTTAATATTTTGTCTAAAGGTTCAACAAATTGTTGAATTATTTTACACAATGATAAGAAAGTTAGCAGGATTTCTTTGATTTTTAATGGTAATTGTGAGCTCGTTCTGTCCAGCGGACTCCCTCTGATGGTCATCATTCACAAGACTTGGTGCGGCGCCTGTAAAGGTGTGTGGCTCGACGAACATCTGTCAGAGTATTTCAATATAATATTCAAACGTTTGGGGTCAGTAAGATTTTGTTGTATTAAGAAAAATCTTCAAGTGTAATATTATTATAATTTAAAACAACTTTTTCTGTATTTTAAAATGTAATGTGTTCCTGTGATTAAAGCTGTATTTCAGCGTCATTCCTCCAGTCTTCAGTGTCACATGATCCTTCACAAATCATTCTGATATGATGATTTCAAGAAACATTTATGACTATCAAAGTTGAAAACGGTTGTTGAAGTCGTGAAACATTTCATCAGAGAATCCTGAAAATAATTGAAGGTTCAAAAGAACAGCATTTCCCCCCTTCTGTTAATTGGATCATTTTAGTGCATTCTTGCTGAATTTCCTCAGCCTTACTGACCTGAAACGTTTGAACAGCAGTGTATAGATGTTTATTATTCTGTTACCTTGACGTTTAAACATGAATTATGTTGTAAAATAACTTTAGCTCTAAAGCCCAAGTTTGCTGAATCGAAGGACATCTCGGAGTTGGCTCACAACTTTGTCATGATTAACTTGGAGGTGAGTGTTATATTTTTGTCTTGGAACGTGTACAGAAACTAAATATTGTGTTCGGAACGGAAAGTGTTCGGTTTGAGGCGTTCTTTGATCCATAACGAGACATGAGGTCAAATCTGAGATGGGAGGAGAAATGCGCAATATTGAAATCGCTTTTAAATGCAAACTCGCATTTTACTTTCAAATTCACAATCATGTACTCTGTGTGTAGGGAGTGGCGGTACTGTAGCTTTCCTGTAGCTCAAGCACTAGAGTGGCGCTTGCAACGCCAAGGTCATGGGTTCGATTCCCAGGGAAAGCAAGAACTGAATAGAACGCATTCAAGAAACATTGACAATGCAAGAAACTTTGGATAAAAGCGTCTGCCAAATGCTGAAATGTAAAACGACCACACGTTTTATAAGAGATGTCGTCTGTTAGGGACCAAATCCTCCGCCATTGTCCCGTCAGTCATCTTTCCTGACTATCTTTACGCGATCAATGAAATCTGATGTACTGTAATGTAACCGTCTACTGCATCTACTCAAACCATTTCTCCATAGAATGTATCATTCATTTCCGAATTCAGATTTAGGCTTCAGGCACATCCTTTAGTCCATAAGTGTTGGTCATTGTAAGGCATCTTCTCATCACATGTCCCGTGCGGCTGTAGGATGAAGAGGAGCCGAAAGATGAGTCCTTCAGCCCAGATGGTGGTTACATTCCCAGAATACTTTTCCTTGGTAAGTTATATGCATAAACAAATCGACTAAGCAAATGCACTCGTTTAAAACATCAGCCTTAAAGGTGGACTCCTTTTCCTCTCCCATTAAATTCACTTTTGCAAATTAAATGGCCAAGGTGACTGTTATGACATCTTGACATCTCTCAAATATATTTTTCCTTTGTTAGATCCTACTGGTAAAGTCCACTCTGAGATCACAAACAAGAATGGAAACCCAAACTACAAGTACTTCTACAGCAATGCAGATCAAGGTAAGAAGAGAAGGAAAGGATTTGCAATGGATGCGCTATCTGATTCATCTCAGATTGTTTCCAAGTCAAGTCAAGTCACCTTTATTTATATAGCGCTTTTTACAATGTAGATTGTTTCAAAGCAGCTTTACAGTGGTCACAGAAAAGACAATATAAACAAAATTTGTTTGGCTGAACAGAAGCTCCAAAAGAGCAGGCGAATCAATACAATTGATGAACTTTAAGTGTTAAGTTTCCCCAACTGAGCAAGCCATAGGCGACAGCGGCAAGGAACCAAAACTCCGGCAGGTGACGTAACGAATGAAGAATAGAATGGAGAAAAAACCTTGGGAGAAACCAGGCTCAGTCGGGGGACCAGTTCTCCTCTGGCCAAAGCCAAACAGTACATATATGAATTTCCACATATGAATGAGGCCGATAGCCACTGACCTGAGAAAATATACCAGCCGTATGTTTTTAACTGGCAATGAAGCAATAGAGCAATAAAGATACCAGTGACTTTTCTCTAATCCAGTTTTGATACCGCAGATAAAACTACTAATATAAATTTAAAACATTATTAAAGTCAAGTAAACATTCAGTAATACAGTAAGAACAAATAAATGCACCATTTAAATACAATATAACAAAGATACAAATTAAATTAACTGTTTTTCAGGTACAGAAATGTAATAAAGTAAGCAAATGTGAAATAACACTGCATCGTCTTTACTGTACAAATTAAACATCCTTATTAAGGCATCAAAAGTTATTTAGTGGTTTATTATTTTATTTTTGTGTCCCATATTGTTTGATTAGCATTAAAATCAGTCTTCAGCAGGATTTTTAGGCTGCTGTCACTTTAAGAGCGAATGCATGAATCTAATATACTGATTCAGGACACGTTTACTTTCTCACGGTTTATCTTTACTTAAGACATAATACCACTATATATATATATATACACACACACACACACACACACACACACACACACACACACACACACACACACTGTCGATCATGTTTGTTCATGCAGTTACAATTCATAAGTGCCAACGGGCAAGTTGTGCCAAATCTCAGAGCAACTCAATGGACATTTTCATTTGAAAGTGTTGTGAAATGCAAGAAACAACTAAAATAATGTTTTTGCAGAAAGGCTGCCACTGGCTCGTTTAACGTAGCGCTTAAGATTGGTAATATCATAAATAATGCACTGATTGACTTCAGCTGTGCCCGAGTGTTTTCATTTTCATTCACTTTGTTTCATATATAGTAAACTGTGGCATTCGAATAGCATCGTGTGTGTGTGTGTGTGTGTGTGTGTGTGTGTGTGTGCAGTCCATTCAAAAGACTAACTTTAAAAACGAATTAGAGTTGAGTGCAATGTGACCAAAAGCTGACGCTCGTCTCTTCCGTGTGCAGTCGTGGCCAGCATGAAGGAAGCTCAGGAGAAGCTGACCGGAGACGCCTTCAGGACCGCTCACGTCGGTGACGAACTCTAAGGGCATGGAAAGCTCTCCTCCATCCATCCCTTCATCCCCAACTCCTCCTGTGATTTTCATCTGATCTGTTATAGCACAAGACAAGCTTCAAAAGCGAAGGAATTTCTAATGCGTCTGCTGATTACACATCGCCGCTTGCGGTAGATTGGCTTATTACTTTGAGAACCAAAGCATACTTGCTGTCCACATAAAGGGTGCTATTTTCTTTCTTAATTCAAAGTCTGTGTCCATTTTGATGATTCATGTTGAAACCGATCAACCCTCTTAACTGCGTTCTCGAGGCACTCCACATTTTGTCCGACTGAGGAACGTTTAACCCCCCCACTAAGGCATTTCTTGTGCTTCCAAGCCATACCTTGCAAAGCTGCGGTAAAACTGATCCAGTTACCCAGTCGCGTATATGAAGGGCCTTATTATCCCCAAACTACCCACCGTAAACTATAGCTTATGATTTGTGTTCGTGAGTGTGATAATCTATTATGTTTAGGCTAGTTGAAATGCAAACAGTATTTCTTGAACTTGCCAAGTTTTAGTCCTCGATTTGTGGAGTTGCTTTTGGTTTTAAAGGAGAGATTTTTACTATTGATAATACTTCTGATTTAATGACTGTAATGTAACTGGCCTTTTCTCTCTTCTTTTGGGATTTAGAGGGAATTGTCTTTCTTCACCATACTGTATTTTTTACCAATATGTAATATGAGGCTACAAATAAAGTTGATATAAAATATTGTAAAATAGTTATTTCTGCTTTAGTTTATGGAGTGATTGATACTTCATATATTTGTCTTTTAGTTACAAAAGGTAATTTATGGAAATATTGTCTCTGGATTTTTACAGAAGTAATTCAAAATGTGCTTTCTCAACTATATTTTGAGCTTAATAAAAACTATTTTTATGCAATTGTTGACAACAGTAAAACAATCAGTCAAATAATAAATATTATAATAGGATTCCTGCATACCATTTTTGATGACTGATGTTCTTCCTATTTTTCCAGCGTAAACGTCTAATGGTTCTTAAATCAAGATCATTTAAGGTTTTGAGCAAAAAGAAGTTTAATTCAAACAAGAGCAAATATCTGCCAGTGGACTCAAAGTGGAAGAAAACTGAAGATGTTTAGATATTTGTATTGGAAAACAGGACAAGGATGTTGTGGAAGAACTTTTTCACCCCAAACTTTTGAAAAGTGGTGTAAATGCAAGACTAACAATTATGGTTTTGTTTTTGATGATTTAAGGTTTTACTGTGAAACTGTCTCGCCAATACACTACACTCTTAGAAGAAAAGGCTTTCTATCATGGCATAATTTTATGGTTTGAATCAATTTTTGTTTTCATTAAATATTATGAACGTAACCACCCATAAACGTATTTTACCACTAGAAAAAAAATGAAATCACTTGTTAAACAATAGGTTTGTGACTCAAGAATCCTAAGACTTCTAATATTCATAATAAATATTTTTTTCTAAGAGTGTATTAATCAAATGATGACTTTCAACCATTGTCCCACATTAGGGAGTTGATGATTTTTTGTCTCAGCAGAGGGCAGTCTTTATCCAGATATTCCCTCTGTCTAATGCTGAGCTTTAAATTACAGTGGTACCTCGAGATATGAAATTAATCCGTTCCGAGGCGGCCTTCGTATAATGAGTGTTTCGTATCTTGGAACACATTTTACATGTAAAATGGCTAATCCGTTCCAAGCCCTCCAAAAACACCCCATTAAATTTCATAATAAAGCTAAATTGACCTATAAACAATGAAATAACGTAAAATGTGGAAGCTTACCTTTCGAGTGAGGCTATCTCCAAAAGTGGCGGCAGAGGAGGAGGAGGACAAACGGCAGATAACGTACATAAACTTAACTTTACGAAAACACAAATGTAAAGTTTGGGGTGCGGAGTGGCTGAGCTAAAGCACGCCAGCACATACGTATAGAAGATGCATGATGGGAGGGATGCTGTCCAATTAGAGAGAAGGATCTCATGGCTTGGCTAGCATCAGGAACCAATGGGAGAGCAGGAGGATGGTGGCAAGTTTCAAAATTGTTATGGGGCGAATCTTGGACTTTCAGAAACCTTTCGTATCTTGAAAACTTTTCTTATGTAGAGCAGTAAAATTTTTCGTCTTTGCTTTCGTAACTTGGATTTTTCGTAAGTTGAGCCTTTCGTATTTTGAGGTACTACTGTACAATGAAATGACACATTGTGGCTTGAACCTTACATGATGTAAAGCTGTTAAAATGATCGTAAGAGAACTAGATAGCAAACGGTTTATTATTCGATCAACAGCGAATGATCAAATTCACAAAGTACTTGAGTACATCTTTCACCTTTAATGTGAAAAAACATCAGACAGACAAATCCTGTGATTTGAGCTCAATAGAAATTGTTCATACAAAATTAAACTGACAACACAACAGTGAAGGCACACAAAAATAAACATACAAAGTCTATCATACAAAGTGATCCCTTATGAATTGTATTTTATAATAAAAAATCAACAATGTGATAAATCATTACGGATATTTCTGAAATTAACTGTCTGTATGGCGTAGGACCGTGTTTTTATGTTCGTCACACATGAACAATCGGTTACTGACGCTGCAATTTTTTTCAAACGTTTTATCACTTTATTAAATAAATTAAAAAGTCTAAAATAGCTCTAAAAAGACATCTGATGTATATCCATTATTCTATACAAAATTCTCTCTACGTAAAAGAACGTCACCCTTTCCCTTTGCTCGTGTTAAATATCACATACGCCCCCCCCATGGACTCTCCTCACGACCGCTCAAAACTTGGTGACTAAATGCAGTTGAAGCCTTTTTGAAAGGCTTGAGAATGTATTATGTGCTGGTGATATTAACTATGATTTTTAGTTAATAAATTCAGATGTTTGATGTTCAGTTGTTCAGTGTGTGTGCGTTTAAAAGCGGCCCTGTTTGGCGTCACCGATGGCTCCCCAGACGTCAAACACAAACTCGTCGGGGAAGGCAAAGTCACCGAGAGCCTCGTCCAGAGCCATGGCAAACTCGTCAGGGTTCTTCTTGTCTCGGCCCACCTCCACCATCGTGGCCGCTGCGCAGAAGTGAGAAGGAAAATAAACTCATCGTGTTTTGCAATCCTCAGAGCCTGACACGTATTGGTAGTGCTTGTAGATGCAATGAATCATTGTTTCCAAATTACATTATAAAGGTCAGCCGTCTTCTGGTTTCAGAAACCGGAGCTTTGATCATGCTCTTATCCAACACAGTACCAAAATGAAATAACATACAAAAGTAAATAAAGTCCTGAACATGCAATTAATATATTATATGGTTACTTGAATTAAGAATTATTAATTTGCATTTAGCATTGCCTGTTAGCGCATACACACACACTCTCGTACATATATCTTTGTGAGGACATTCATTGATGTAATGCTATCTTTAGCTCCTCACCGTAACCGTCCAAACTAAGAGCCGAACTCTGACCCTAAACCTAATTATAACCTGATTCCTAAAACCAGGTCTTGACCCTCAAACAGGCCTTCAAAGGGCTCTTAGAAAGTGAGGAGCGGACAAAATGCCCTCACTTTGTTCTTTGTCCTCACTCCGATGGTCTAAAACGCAAACTGGTCCTCACAAAGATAAATGTACAAGCACATACACACACATAAATATACATTACATTAATGTATACATTAATAATGATCTGTTTTTACATGAAAAATTGGACAGGTTCATGTGGATAAGCGTTCAAATGTTTTGGGGTTAGTAAGTTGAATGATTTAAGCGAATGAAGAATTCAAAAGTTTACTGGAAATAAATAATGCTTTTCAGTCTGGTTTTAGAAAGCAGCATAGCACAGTTTCTGCTGTTATTAAAGTGTTTAGAGACATTATTAATGCCTTGGATTGTAAATGAACTTGATCATGACATCCTTTTGAGGAGTCTATCCATCTCCCCTTAAAAAAATTAAAAGTTACTTTTATTAAGTATACTCTAAGTATAGTTTATGTAGTAAGTAGATCATCAGTTTCTGATATACTCAGACCAGCCCGTCTGGCACCAACAACCATTCCACGTTCAAAGTCACTTAAATCACCTTTCTTCCCCATTCTGATGCTCATTTTAAACTTCAGCAGATCGTCTTGACCACGGCTGTGTCTAAAATTGCTCCCCATCCTCTAAAATAGAGCACTATTTGACGGGACAGCCTTTTGTCGTGGTGTCCAAAACCATAGTGCACTCATTCAATCCCTTAACGCAACGCAACAAGTGCACAACTGATGTAGAAGAATACCCATAATGCACTGTGAGAGTCATGCATCAAATGAATTCCCATGTCTAACCAGAAGACAGCGCCAGTCATCCATCTATTCATTCTCCAAACCGCTGGTCCAATGTGGTTACAGTGTAATATCATACAGGTATAAATTAACAATGTGTGAAATCACATTTCACATTATTATATAATTTTACAATAATAATTAGAATTAGAGCTAGCATTACAGACATCTTTCAAAAACATTACAATTCTTACAGACCCCAAACTTTTGAACAGTTGTGTATTTTATTAAAATACACATGTATGTCAAATGTGAACCTTTATACGTTCTCATAAAAAAAAGTGTGATGAACACCACAGACGTCTCACCTAATTCAGTGTCTCGAATGCCCATGTAACTTTCAAGAAGGTCATCCACTTTCTTCACTGCCTTCTCTTCAAATTCAGTGGGCTAATAGAGTAATAGAAAGGCATTAGAAATACTCTTAACTTTAAGTGAATGTTACTATTCGAATATCAGTGGGCATGTTGCTAATACTAATACAAGCTATAGCAACACTGAGAAAACCCGGTTACCATCTCCTCGACCGTTGCCGGACCCTTCGAGCGCAATCTGAGGGTTTCTCTGCCTGTGCCGATCTTGCCCTCTCCTGAGGATTTGCCTCCGCCTCCTCTTGACCTTGGTTCAAGCATCTCTGCCAAGTGAACGAACATTATTCCTTTTTTACATTAAATCAACATTTATCCACATTTAATAGATCACATGATGAAGTCTGAGGAGAAATAGAAGACTCATCAATCGCAATGCTTCATGGGAGTGACTGATTGCTGCTCAACTCTTTTGCTGCGGTTTGCATTGCCACAGCTTCACTTATTGGTGGATTATCTCTAGAGGATTATGGGTAGTGTAGTTCCTCAATGGGAAATTGGCAATAAAACTTTTTTCATTCAAAATCAAATTGAAATCATCGACTTATGGAAGCAAATACCATCACTTACCAACCTTAGAGGTTCACGGGCGGTTTGTCTGGAAAGGTTTATACTGTGTTGAAAATAAAACTCTCTATAGAGAAAATGAATGGGATATTTACTTAATAAATAGCTCAAACGAGCTGCGTAACACGAGAACGAACCTCATTGGTTCTTGAAGCTCAAACCTCCTGCGTAACACGAGAATGAACTTTATTGGTTCTTGAAGCTCAAACGTTCTGCGTAACACGAGATTGAACCTCATTGGTTCTTGAAGCTCAAACCTCCTGCGTAACACGAGATTGAACCTCATTG
Source organism: Rhodeus uyekii (assembly GCA_037043235.1). Lineage (NCBI taxonomy): Eukaryota > Metazoa > Chordata > Actinopteri > Cypriniformes > Acheilognathidae > Rhodeus > Rhodeus uyekii. Next base: position 116,142 of record JAWRVZ010000319.1, read on the forward strand.
GTTCTTGAAGCTCAAACCTCCTGCGTAACACGAGAATGAACTTTATTGGTTCTTGAAGCTCAAACGTTCTGCGTAACACGAGATTGAACCTCATTGGTTCTTGAAGCTCAAACCTCCTGCGTAACACGAGAATGAACTTTATTGGTTCTTGAAGCTCAAACGTTCTGCGTAACACGAGATTGAACCTCATTGGTTCTTGAAGCTCAAACGTCCTGAGTAACACAAGATATTTACATAAACCTACTGGTTTACTCTATTGACTAGATTTTCTCCCAAACATCAATCATATACAGTATTCAAAATGAAGAACATACAAAAACAGTGCTTCAACAACAACATGAATGACAAACCGAAGGCTTTCATGGGCTCCACCAGTTTGAGGGTGAAGGACTGATCTTTGGGCAGCTCCTTCAGCATTCGCGCCACCTCATAGTGCCGCATCCCCACGATGTTCTTTCCGTTAATGCATTCGACATGATCTCCCACACAGATCACCTTCACCCCATCCACCACACTGCCCTCTTTGATACGCTGCCAAACAGAAAACACACACTTCAGCGGTTAAAATATCAATTTAACAAACATATTTTAGGTGTCCTTTTGCTTTAACCATTACTTAGACTTAAAACGATACACAAACTATTTTAAAAAATGGGTCTGAAACACAACTGACACTTTGCTTTAAAGATCCAAACCCAGCATTCAGAGCTACAACTACAGCATGTGATCTTACAAAGTCCTTCTAAATTAAATGATTAACTTCTCTCAATCAAAGCATGCCCAAACAAAGCCAAAGCCAGACAAAAGGGTAAATAATGTTTGTATTTGCGCGGAGGGAGATCTTACAACTTACATAAAGCCATAAATACTCTTTAGGCACTAGATTTGCTTACTTTCAAAAACATGCAAATCATTAGCAGTACATGGGAAGCACTAGCACTAAGTCAAGCTACAGTATGTTTCTATGCTTAGAAAGCTGCACCGCTGAAGGGGCAGCATCCCATAATAACAGCCTGTTCTAGAAAGCAGCATCATTGTGAGTCTACCTTTATGAAGGCGAATCCAGCTCCATTGTCTGTGATGGTGAGCCCAAGTGCTTCCTCAGCTTTGTACACCTCCACCTCCTTTTTGATCCCTTTTATGTGAGCGAAGATGAAGTCCTCCAGTCCTATTTGCCCTCCCAGCAGCTTTTCCATATCAATTTTGTGGGTGTTGAGTGTGCAAAATAGGATCTGTTGTAATACATTTAAAGGAGTGGCCATTTTTTAAATAAAACATCCAGAGAGAACATTTCTGCAATTTTACTACATTTACATTTATGCATTTGGCAGGAGCTTTTATCCAAAGTGACTTACATTGCATTCAAGATACGCATAATTACAATAATAATAATTCATTACATTTATATAGTGCTTTTCTTGAAACTCAAAGCGCTTTACATTTGCAAGGAGTCAAACCCATGACCTTGATGTTGCAAGCGCCACATTCACAGGAAATTTAATTGAGTAGCTGATCCCATAGTCAGAAATATAACATATAAATTTGTTATATTAGTAAATGTTACACTTCACCAAATGTACTGTAATATTTTTAGAAGATACAACAAAAATAAGAATCGTCACTGCAGTCTTAAGGCCCAATCACATCAACAACAACAATAACTATATCAGCGTCCAGATCAGCGGACGATATCGTTCTCTCAATCCAAGGGCTCGTCTGTGTTACACACTATGGTGCGTGTGCGATGCGGAGGAAGCGAGGAGCATAAGGAGAACAGGTTTCGAAAACTGAAACTCTCTTTATTCTCAAACATAAAACAAAACCACTTTGAATAAACAGAAAAGGCACACGAGGGTGCAAAACTCTAAACTCTAGGAGACACAGGAAAAACCATCCACACACAGCGACATCCATGTAACACAGACAATTACAGACGAAGACAAGGGGTAACATGAGGGTTTAAATACATGAGGAGATTACAGACAGCTGGCAAACTAATCGGGTAATTACAAACAAGACAGGCGTGGGAAACCCGGAAGTGCTAGACGTGACAAGACTGTGACAGTCTGTCACTTTAAATGCTCCTTACAGCAGGAATGATTCTGATTGGCTCTCAATCTGATTGGTTTTTATCCTTTGTCAGCTGGATGAAATTGTTCTGAAAGTAATTCTAGTGATATTGTATCTCTTTATCATTAAAGCTGTAGTGTGAACTGCTATTCTTTAATAAGGAGAACGATTTTTTAGAACTACACTCACCTAAGGATTATTAGGAACAGCATACTAACACTGTGTTTGACCCCCTTTCGCCTTCAGAACTGCCTTCATTCTACGTGGCATTGATTCAACATTCTTTAGAAATGTTGGCCATATTGATAGGAGCATCTTGCAGTTGATGGAGATTTGTGGGATGCACATCCAGGGCACGAAGCTCCTGTTCCACCACATCCCAAAGACGCTCTATTGGATTGAGATCTGGTCAGAAACAATGCTCAGGTAGGCCGTGGCATTTAAACGATGCCCAATTGCCACTAAGGGGCCTAAAGTGTGCCGAGAAAACATAACCCACACCATTACACCACCACCACCAGCCTGCACAGTGGTAACAAGGCATGATGGATCCATGTTCTCATTCTGTTTATGCCAAATTCTGACTCTACCATCTGAATGTCTCAACAGCAATCGAGACTCATCAGACCAGGCGACATTTTTCCAGTCTTCAACTGTCCAATTTTGGTGAACTTGCGCAAATTGTAGCCTCTTTTTCCTATTTTTTAGTGGGGATGAGTGGTACCCGGTGGGTTCTTCTGCTGTTGTAGCCCATCCGCCTCAAGGTTGTGTGTGTTGTGGCTTCACAAATGCTTTGCTGCAAACCTCGGTTGTAATTAGTGGTTATTTCAGTCAAATTTCAGGTTATTTATTGCTCCTCTATCAGCTTGAATCACTCATTTTCCTCTGACCTCTAGCATCAACAAGGCATTTTCTCCCACAGGACTGCAGCATACTGGATGTTTTTCTCTTTTCACACCATTCTTTGTAAACCCTAGAAATGGTTGTGCGTGAAAATCCCAGTAACTGAGCAGATTGTGAAATACTCAGACCGGCCCGTCTGGCACCAACAACCATGCCACGCTCAAAATTGCTTAAATCACATTTCTTTCCCATTCTGACATTCAGTTTGGAGTTCAGGAGATTGTCTTGACCAGGACCAACCCCTAAATGCATTGAAGCAACTGTCATGTGATTGGTGGATTGCATTAATGAGAAATTGAACAAGTCTTCCTAATAATCCTTTAGGTGAGTGTGTATCCTTTCTATTTACAGTCATCATCCCTGTTGTGAACGGGCCTTCAGAAATGAGTTTTTTCGCCAATGTTTGTGTTACCCAGAGAAACTTTGCATTAGCTCAAAAATGTTTATGTTCACTCACAAAAGCATTACATGGAGTTTTTCCACTCCCACCATTTCTATCACTTTTGCATTTGTTTGCGAAAGTATTTAAGAGCAAATGCAAAGTCAATTTCAAATCATCAAATACATTATTTTGGAAAAATGTGACTACCAATGCAATTGCCCAAACTTCTAAAGCTCCATAATTATTTCCTTTAACTGTCCAGTATTTCCTTTCATTAGTGGGTTCTGTTATAGATGGCGACATATCTAGGAGGAGACAAAGAACCAAATACAAATTTAAAAATTAATTCTATTGGATTTTTACATTTGTATTTGATTCTTTCACACAGTTTCAAAATGACAATAAAATTCAAACAGGAATCTTCCTTGAGGACATTCTGGTTAATAAGTTAACTATCGGTAATAAATCACTTAACATATTTCACAACATTCAAAACTATTTCACAGATTTTCCCCACAATGCATTCTTTTTAAAATAATATTTCTGTACACTTGTAAGCCCCTTTAAAAACAAAAACAATGCAACAATAAAAAGTGTGCAGCTGTGTGTCTTATAAAGCTAGTTTCTGTCCAATAATGTTTCTTTAAAACTAAATTCTTGAAAAAAAAAAATACTTATGGCATATACACGAAAGCAAAAAGAGCCAAATGCAGACGGCAGGATGTCCACACAGACAGATGGGGTCAGCCTGGTGTCAATCATCCCAAAATCTGGTGTCTTTCAGTGTCTGGCGGCAGTGAGGAAACATGAGACCCGGCAACCTGAGACACCAGATTTAAGGTTGACGGCTGATGAGCCGGGCCAATGAACACTTGAAGACAACTAAACATAGAGCAACTAAACACTGAAGTATCAGAAGAGAAAAGTATTTCACTTGCTTCATGATAACGTAAGAACACACGCATGTGCAAAGCTACGACAACCTTTGGACGCAATTTAACGTAAGAGAATAGATCAGTCCGTATCAGCTCTTTATAGCGACCTTTGGTGGTGGAGACGCTCCAACAAAGACGACTTGTTTTCTCCCCCTTTTGTGCACTGCGGGCACTTTGGACACACATCAGCTGACACGCATACAGGACCGTTGCCCTGGTTACCAGAGCCTATCAAAAGGCCCGGGATTAAGGGGAAGCTTTCGCAGAAACAGGAGGGGGAGGGAGGAGACGGCTGTTGGCTGCTAGATGACCAGCTTCGCCCGGATCTCTGCCATATCTGACACCTACACTGCGTTACCAAGGCTGCGACCGACTGACATCATGCTTCCTCTTACACATCGCACGTTTTTTAGAGACAAGCTCTGACGTACCCGCCCACATCCCTCCTTCAACTGGCAAATGTTTCACCTTCGATACGAGACGCACCCACAGACAGGATTGCAACAGACCGACCTTTCAGAAGCACATTCTTGAACCAGGCAGGAAATCAAAACAACGTTGTTAGTCAATACACCGGATTACAGTAATCTACTACAACACTTCTGAGGAACTGAAGTGGATTGTGGGACAAATCTCCATGTTTGGTTGGCTAGCTCGAGAGAGGCCCGTTTCTTTGGCAACAGGGCGTTATTTTGGGGTCTTGGCGGGGCGATCTGCTCTAATGAATGAATGAGCAGAGCCTAAAGATTAAGCCGGCATTAATAACGGACCAAAAAAAGAACAAACGTGAAAGAAACTTTGAAAGATTAACAGTTTAACAGGTCAAAATGCTGAAGCAGCCAGGTTTAGCATCACACCAATATGAAGTGAAGAGAATCATTAAATCGTTCATTACAACAACAGACTAACCAGCTAGCTTAGATATTGCTGTGTAAATCCATTCACAACAGCAAAATAAGACTCATACACATTTTATCATTAGTAATCATTAACAATGGTGGATTTACCAGCTTTCAAAACTTTACCGTTTCATTCCTGTGAATGAAATTCTCCAATGGGTCATTAGCATCCTTTCATATTAATTAACAAAACAAACATGACAACTGTTAAAGGGATAGTTCACTCCCCCAAAATTATTCTGTCAATACTTTCTCATCCTCAAGTCGTTCCAAACAATTTATGACTTTAGAACATTTTAGATATTTTGATCCATGCAATAAAAGTCAAATGAGGGAAAAAAGCAAGTTTGGAAAGACATTAATAACATTTTTGGGAGAGCCGTCTCATCAAGGTTAAATAAATATATCATGTTTCTGCTTTTCATAAAAGGTAATAAAATGTGTTTTTAAATATACACAGACTGACGTCTGAAGTTACAACATAACCATCTAAACGGGTTTCAATAAAGGCGTGACTCAAATTGTGATGTATGAACACATTCCTTTCAGCTGACAACAGCAAGTACATGCATGGAGGACGTGTTACAACACCGATAAATCATATTCCTCATAATGACCCTGACGACTCAGTGCAGGTGACAAGTATTGATATGATTTGCAGGGTGTCGATATAAATGATATCCCCAAAGACATTTTATTCAAATTCTCACTACTGTAATGCACCTTTTACTTTTGAGCTTTGTGGTGCAAGTACTTGAGTGAAAGTTGTACAGACACTCTAATTAAATATGAATCCATTTCAAGTTTACTTACAATTGGAACAGGACTATTTGCAAATCATTCATTGTTATAAATGTGTATATGTTAAGTTTCTTCCAAACTGAACAAATCAACCAAAACGCGATTCTTTTCAATGAACCTGCTGAATCGTTTCACAAATAATGAATGTTTCATTTGTGAATTATACTGATCCAATTGTTGCGGTTCTCCAGTCAACAAATTAACTGTGGTGACGTAAAACTACGATTTTAAGCTTTGGAATGTAATGAACTAAAGGTTTTTTTCAAAAAGTACAAACTTTGTCACTGTAATTGTCAATCTCAATGATGACACAATAATCTAAAACAGTAACGAGAATAATCGTGTCAGGACACAATTGTATTAAAAGCAGTAGAACAACAGGAAATACTACGCATAAATACTGTTTTTTGAAATATGGTTCATATTAAAATAATGACATTTTCCCCATTGCCGACTGTTTTCTTCATTTATTTTTAAATGGGAGATATGTTTTCAATGAAGCATTACAGAAATCTAGGTAGCTCATAATCTCACTAGGTGCCGTGTGCTGATGTCACAGATATGAATATTGTATGTTCCTGCCACATCTGATAATATTGCCGTCTAACCAGCTTTTTAAAAAGACAGCATGTGCAAGTCTACTCATTTGAATTTTAAAATGACACCAATGATATTTTCAGCACTGCTTTCTTCAGTCTTAAAGAGTTAAAAATGAAAATGTTACCATTAATTACTCACCCTCGTGTTGTTCCAAATCTGTAATACTTTGGGGTAACACTTTATCTTACAGTGTCATTGTTACATTACATGGAGTCACTATAGTCATAACAAGAAATGATGCATAATTATGCATAATTACAGCCAATTAACCCTAAAACCAAACCCTGTAGTAGGAACATGTAGTTTGTATTATTATTATTATTATTATACAATTACACTGTAACAAAGACACCTTAAAATAAACCGTAACTGATTTTCGTTCATCTTTGTAACACAAATGAAGATATTTATGATGAAATATGAGAGATTTCTGTTCTCTTACTTTCTAACGATCACTTTGACACTTCAAAAAGTTCATAAAGAGAACGTAAAACTAATCCATATGAATTGAGTGGTCAAGTGCAACTTTTGATGCAGAAGAACAACCTAATTCAAGTTCAAAGTTCGAAGTTCAAACGTTCTGCGTAACACGAGAATGAACCTGATTGGTTCTTGCATGTCAAGCGAACATGCTTGAGCTTCCATTTACCAGAGCTGATTTGTGAGTTGACTGATGCTTATAAAAGACCAAATTCAATTTGTTAATTATATGAAGTTATTGCGTCTCTTCAGAAAATATGGACTAACCACTTGATTCATATGGATAAGTCTGATAATGATAGTTGTGTCTCTGTCAATGGAGGAACAGAAAGCTTTCAGATTTCACCCTAAATATCTTCATTTGTGTTCCGAAGACAAACGAAAGTCTTAGGTTTGGAACAACATGAGGGTGAATAAATGATGACAGAAATGTCATTTTTGGGTGAATTAACACTTTAATAGAAAATGCATGGGTCACAGCTTTTATTTGGGTGCCCATTATTATTCCATTAGCAATTACCAATCTGACAGAAGGGAACTTTCCAGTTCATTTTCTATTAATAAGGACTTCAATGAGGAGACTACTTCTATAAGACATTCACAGGCTTGCTGCAATTACAACAAAAACTGGTGACAGAAAGTATCAAATATTCAGGTTAGGCTTGATAATGCTTCTAATAATTGTAAAATGACTGACCCTGCAAAACATAGAAAGCTGCTGAGCAGACAATACAATGTCCAGGTATTACCACCTGCATGCAAATGCTAAACAAATGACATTTAAGTTTGGTGGAGTCACGTACTTCAGCATGTGCAGCAGAGAACCAATCTCATGGTAATAAACAGACTTTGACCAGTGAAGTTATGTAAAAAAAAAAATACAGATACATATTTACAATGTCTTTGCTTTAGCCGTGTTAAATCATATGACGGCTGAGGCTTCAGGCTTCAGTCTGCCAGTCACTTGACAAAAGGAGGCTCTTTGTCACATTAATTTTGCATAGGAAGGTAATGAATGTTGACCACGCGTTAACATGTTAACAGAGAGCGGCCTAACCTAATTGACAAAGCGCTTTTAACCGGGTACACTTCATTTCCTCAAAACGGTGCTTGTTTGCTATGATATTGGCAGTAAATCAAACAATCCATTACATATGACGGCTTTCAAATTACTGCTCACTTCTCAAATAGAATAAAATTCATCTGACAGAGCCATCTAGGAATCAATAGGCAACGCATGCAAAAAAAGAAGAGTTTGCTCTGCACTCCCTCCGTGTGATTTATCATCATGTGTTTGGGTTGTACCCACTGTAACAGGATGTGAGGGACTTCCTCTGAGGACCAGCAATGTTCCTAAACCATCATCATTTGAACACACACATAATTAACGGTGGATTCATAAAGGAACTGTGTTGGATTAAAGTATCAGCAATGGATACATTTCACAAGTATTTTTAGAATACCATCAAATCAATCCATTGGCTGTATAGATCTGTATAATCTATATAAACACCACACACCCGACAGAGCTGTCCAAACAGTCCGGCTACTGGACTGACTGGTTTTCGGGATGAATCCCCATAAGTGTTTTCAGTACAGGAACTAGCAGGAATCTTTCTCAAATGAAGACCAACACAACACTCTTCACTCACACTTTCAATTACAACAAAAAACGATTTTTAACACTTGATGCCATAGGAGAACCTTATTGTTTTCAACAAATAACTATTTAGCTTATTATCGATTTAGAAAGTATCAATGCACCCAGAAACAAATACACAGAAGTGGGTAGAACGCTCAAACAACCAAATTATAAATTTAAGAACCTTTCAAGTTCCAAACGCCAAACTCTAGAACCTGATTACATCCTCAAGAAAGGACAAAGGACAATTTAGCGAGGAGCTATTATAAAAAAATTAATATTTCTCATTGGTGATGATGTTGTATGAATTTGTATGAATTTGTAAGTCAGGCATGAGAGGATTGTCCGAAAACATACAAATTAAATTGTATTAAGTCGAATTAGCCACCAAATCAACAAAACATAAAATATTACGAATTGCCATGAGAATGTTGGCATTTCACCTTGAAAATGGATTGAACTACCAGAAATCTTTCAAATGAGGAATTAAACACAAAAATTACTTTAACACAATCTTTAACTACAAAAGCAAAATTACACCACCACTAAACAGAACTATTTTGAAGAAGCTATAAATATATCACTATTTAGTTGTAACTATATAAATATAACTATGTGTGTGTGTGTGTGTGTGTGTGTGTGTGTGTGTATTTCTTAATAATATTTATTATTATTATTATTAAATGATGGAGAGGAGGGCATTTCTAAGCACTTGGCACATGTGTTTTAAACTAGATTTTAATTTTAATTAGCTCAGAATCTCATTTGCCTTTGACCCATGCAACATTTTTATTTTTGGCAACTCCTTGCAAGATGTAAAATATCATCTTTAGAGTGTTTCCAGGACACAAACGATCCTGTCAACGACTGCCCTGTCCTCAGAAGACACGCACCTTACGCAAACACCACACAGCGCACTTCTGATTTGCAACTTCGTTTGTGTAACTAATGTATTCCCGACTCTCGCATGGACTTACCTCATCTGGACTTAAATTAAACGCTTCCGCTATTTTGCTGTACAGCTCTTTGACGTTGGTGAAGCCCTCGATCCTCCCGGTGGGACTGCCGTGCGCGAGCTGCGTGTGGAACACGAGTTTCGGTCGGAGGCTGGCGGGTGGAGGAGGGAGTCCGCTCGCGCCTCCGCCGCCGTTCACCGCGGACTTCCCGGCACCTGCGTGCCCGCTCACCTCCTCGTGCTCCACCAGGGTCGAGCTCTCCCTCGACTTGTTCTTCTTTTTCCTGAGTCCCAAAGGCATGTTTGCCGCTCCTGTTAATCCGAATGGGGACTGAAGCGCACGGGAACCGGACAACTAGAGCATCGAAAGACGGAAAACAACCTGTTGAATGCGTCCTTAAGTGCGGTGCGTAGGGTTCCTCCCTTCGGAAACGACCCGGAGGCTGAACGCGGGTGTGCGGCGGGTTGTAAAATAGAAATAGGCGGCGTGCGGATCTACTGTAAACTCTCTTGAGGTTGAGACGCAGACAATGGGCAACTCTATGGCCGGACTTGACGGACGGTCGGTCGGTCGGACGCACGCACGCGCGGCGCGCTACAGGGCGCTGTGACGTCACACTGAAACTCATTTACCTGGCTCAGGTGTCAATTCATGCTTGTTTGTTTTAAACTCCAACCGCTGAAAGCAGATGAAAAATAAACACACGCTTAAAATATGTAATTATTATGCCATTATAGGCTATTACTCAAACTTTCCATGCACAATTATATTACAGTTAAAGAAAATGTAGCCTATCGTCTATACTACTGTCCAGGTGGGTTCCTTTTTTTTTTTTTTTTTACATCTTTGTGTCATTCATTCTTAATAACTTAGTCAATTATCTATCTATTTCTCAGCGTTTTCATTGAGATTCAAGCTAAGCCCGAAGTTCTGCTTTCATAATTCACATCCATCATTCTGACATAATGACTGGTTCTCAAAAGCCAAAGTTTTTTTTATTTTATTTTTTATTTTTGGACCTAATTTCCCTGTCTTTGCACACGTGGCGTCCTCTGGCGGATGTTTCCATGAATCACGTACAGTAGTTGAGGGTTTCTGTACCTCCTGCAGTTTTTATTAATTGTATCATAAGGATCTGATCAGGACAATCTTCCAAACACAAGACACTAGGAGTAAAAATGCAAGATAAAATAATACTAATTAAGCAAATGCTCTTCAAACTTTCAATGAATAAACGCAGCATCGGTCACCATTTGTTTGGTCTCTGTCAAAGACAGGTGGTTATGTGAGTCTGTGGCTCACATTTATGGGGATCTGACACATCAGATCTGAAAAGGCAATACGTCTAGCTAAATACTAAGCATTGTGAATGAAGGCTAGTATCCGTGGTACCATAATCACGCCATCATCCACTAAAATTATATCATTTTGTGCATCTAGACAGTACATGATCAGATTAATTTTCTACTTGTAAAAGGCAAACAAATACATCTTTCTAATTAAGTTTGCAAAATACTGATGTTGTATAATGCTTCAATAAAACATTTTAAATGCACATTTAAAAGAAGCATGAAAAAACAAAACTAAAAACACTTCCAGACACAAATTGCACTTTAAGCTTGCACTGTCACTGACGTACATAGGCATGCAACATACGGTAATTAAATATAATGTGTGTGTGTTAGTCACATAACATATACACATATATTTTGTAACAAACGTTTAGATAAAAAATAGAAATTGCACATTCTCAAAATTGGATTTTCCATTTTAGTCCACATAATTGTTCATGTAGAAATGTCGCTAAAGTCCAAAGGTCACTTTATGAGACGGGTAAGTGTCTTTTCAGGACATCCTTGGCATTAGATGGCAGAGTCTCAGGAAAGTTCACATCAAACTCCACAATGAGGTCCCCTCTTTGTTCTGGGTTCTTTGGGAAGGGCAGTCCTTGTCCAGCAATGATCTTCCTCATGCCGGGTTTGATAACATCGGTTATCTTCATATTGCACGTTTTACCGTCTATCGTCGAAACAGTGACGGAGCAGCCACACAGTGACTAAAATCAAAGAAATACAATACAGTTGTTAGTAGGATAAGAAAAAACAACAACTCTATTAGTTCTACATTTTCCCCTAAGTCAACTTCCAAGTTCAGTTGCTGCCTTAGATTTTAAGTATAATCAAAATGGCTGTACAAGTCCTTTCAACCATTTTGTTTTTTAAATCTTGCTTCGTTTAATCCCGTGCAGTTGAAAAATGTTGAACATGGTTACATTATTTTCAAGAGTCAAGGATTAGACGAGGGGGAAAAAACTATTTACTACTTACATTAAGTGCCATCAATTTGGACGTTTAAGTAATTTAAACTTAAATTACATTAAACTAACTTAAAAAGAGTTGAATCTTTTATAATGTGAAAGTAGAAAATTGCTTACATTTTGATGAGTTAAAGCAATTAAAAAACATATGTTGTCATAACGTATTGAGCAGTGGTTTCCAACCCGTCCATCGCGATCGACTGGTTGATCTTTGGTCGCCATCGGGTCAATCGCGATCGATTGGTCGACCTTTATCACGATCCCGAAAGCTCCCGAAAATAAGAACGTTTCAGTTGCCAACTTAGCGACTCTGTCCCGCTCCGCAAGCCCCGATAGGACGATCGCTCTGCACGGGGAACTTCATTTATGGGGTAATTGACTATGATCTCCACTAGAGGAACACCTTGGTTTTAAAGCAGGGGGTTACCGGGGGCGACAAGTGATTCACCAGAATTAAGCTGGGAGCAGCAAGAGTTATGTGAGTTCAATATTAATAAATATGAGGTTCTGAGGCATACATTATTGTGCATGTAGACTATTCAATACACTACACGGGAAGAAACACTACACTTCTATATTGTGTTTGCGTTACCTACGTAATCCCTCCCTCCTCCACCTCCGCACATGCCGCCATTAGCCGCTACTGTATCGTCTGTCTCGAAGGCAAGAACTCAATTAAAACCACATTTTATTTTATAAGGAATCCTTTTATACTATAATCTTTTTGTGTGTGTGTCTCTATAGCAATTAAAACACATTTTTTTTCCATTGTTATTAGCACTAATAAGGTTTTTTAGAGGGCCGGAACGGATTAATTTTTTTCCTCTTATTTCTTATGGGGAAAAATGATTTGAGATACGAGCAATTCAAGTTACAAGCTTGGCCCGGGAACGGATTATGCTCGTATCTCAAGGTATTACTCTAGTTCAATTTTAAAATGTCATCAAGACAAATTGACTGACTAGTTGACAGTTTTATTCATGTGTGTCGTGAGCCACTGTTCGCATCAGGGTGCCTGTCTAGTTGTTGGTGTTGTGTCTTTGTTTATCTAGACCTCATGGTTGTTGTGTGTCATGTGCCTTGTTTCTCCACCCCCTTGTTACCTCGTTACTTCTCATGGCTTGCACCTGTTCTTTGTTTGTTTGTCACCCTTTATTTTTCCCTCTTGCGGTCTGTCCTGTGCCAGATTGAATCTCCCTGGCTCTCGTCTCGCTTTGTCTCTGGTTTAACCTAGTTCTAGTTTAGATCTTGTCGTAGCCTTGCTCAGTGTTTCTGGGTTTCTTTAGTGTTTGTTGCTTGCGTTTTTTCTTTACTTTGTTTTTCCCTTCTCTTTGCTAGCCTTTTTTCCGTTTGCCCTCCTGTCTAGTTTAGCTTTTATTTTTAGTCCCGTCTGCCTTGGCTGTCCGTCCCTGCGCTTCCCTCTCCTCCTGACATTAGGATGCTGCGCCACCTGACCCTTTTCCTCAAGTTCTTCAACTCCGGCCCTGGAGCGTACCCTGTTCCTCCCCTTCTCAAGCTCTTCTACCTCCATCGAGTCTCAACCCCAGCCTTACAGATCTCACCTCTCCATTTTCCTCTCGTTGTGACGCTGCGCAGTGACGTATCTAGATTTCTCAGCATTCCTTTGTGTGCACTTCCGTTTAAATAAACGTTGTTCCCGCAAACTGATTCTCTCTCTTTACCTATGCTAACAGTTTGAAGATAATTGGACCTGCTTTTAGAAAAGTCTTCATTTAATTTTTTTGTTGTTGTCAAGAATACATATCCATCCTGATTCACAGTGTATCCTTTACACTTTTGTCTTAAATAACAGATATCAGGAAAGTAAACTGAGAATTTCAGAAGTTACATGTGCCAGTATGAAGCTTTCACAC